>PVKA01027738.1:19434-30289 GCA_004027165.1 Ctenomys sociabilis | reverse complement strand
GACCTGAGGATCGGTGGAACAGATTAGGAGATGCAGACACAACTACTAACACACTCAGCCACCTTATATTTATTTGATGAAGGGGTCAGCCAGCTATTGTTCACTGGAAGAACAATAGCCTCTTTTAATAAATGGCGCTGTAAAAACTGGCTTTCTACATGCTGATGGCTAGAATTAGACCCATGTCTAACACCAAGCATAAAAGTACAGTCAAAATGGATCAAAGATTTATATACCAAAGGAGAACCATTACCTGTTTAGACAAGTGCAGAGTCCAGGGTTTGATCCCTGGTACTACATGCCATGCTGGTCCCACTTCTGAGTTTGCTGAGTGGGCCACCTAGACTGGGCATGATGGTGCATACCTGTAATCCTAGTGCTGAGGAGGTTGAAAGCAGAATCATTAGGAGTCCAACATGGGTAGTAATACCCTATACCAAATACTTAAAAAAAAAAAAAAAAAGCTAAATCTTTAGGAGAAAGTAGGTAGAAATTTTAAAGACATGATTGAGAATTTGTGAACAGAAACATAGTACAAGGAGAATATTTCCAAAAATCAGCAATAGGGATTTCATCTTTTTCTGAAATTTCTGCATGTCAAAATAAATCAACAAAGTAAAAAGAAAATCCATAAATTGGGTAAACGTTTTTGCTGACTCTCCCTCAGACAAGGGGCTTCTATCTGGAATGTATAAAGAATTTTTAAAAATCCTGCTCCCAAAATTTGAAGACCAGGGGCCAATAGCTCAGTAGAGTAAGTGCTTGCCTGGCAAGTGTGGAGTCCTGAATTCAATTCCCAGTACCACAAAAAAAAAAAAAAAAAAAGAAAAGAAAGTTCCAAGACCCAGTTCAAGAATTGGCATCTGAGATGAATATTCACTTCACAGATGAAGAAATGTAAATGGCAAATATGAAAAAATGTTCAACCTCATTGGTCATTTAAGAAATGCAAGTTAAAACAACGCTGAGATTCCGTGTCACCCCAGAAAGAATGGCTGTCCTCAAGAAGTCAATCAATAACAAATGAAAAGGCTGTGGGAGAAGAGGTACCCTTCTTCACTCTTGGTGTAGTAGAGACTGGTTCAACCATTATTGAAATTACTGTGGTGGGTGTTCATAAAACTAGGATTGAAGGTCCAGATATTCCCCTACTGAGTATTTTTCCAAATGAACTATAAACATCATACCACAGTCATATGTGCAACCATGTTTATAACAACGCAATGTGTTATAATCAGGTCTTGGAAACAACCCAAATGCCCATCAACTGAGAAATGGATAAAAAAAGATGTGGTATTTTTACACAGTGGAGTACTACCCAGCCATAAAGAAAGATAAACTTGAGGCTTTTATAGGTAAGTGGATGTACTAGGGGCGTACTCATAAATGAGATAAATCAGACCTACATGTATAAAACATTCTGTTTTCTCCCTATTGTAAGACTCTTAACTAAATAAAAATCTGAAGTTTCATTAGATACAATAAAAGGGAAAGAAACTGTTCAAAGGGAAGGAACAGTTAAGATGAGGGAAAGGAGAAAAAGAAGGAAAAAATAAATACATGTCTGCATGCCACAGGATAGCCTGGATAATTGTACTGCTTATTTTATTGAAACAAACAGCTAATGCTCACATTTTCCCCTTTTTAACTTTTTGACCAATTTTGTATGTTTGTATCTGATTATCTTCATCTTATACTATGGATAACCACTAAGAAGATAGCAATGTATAATGTATTAATTATTGAAACTGTCCTATTAATCAGTTTTGAAACTGTCTCATTGCTAATTATTTCTCAAAAAAAGATATCTGGTTATCTGAGCAACTAATTTGAGGACAACAATATGCAATATGACAACCATTGTTGAATTCCTATAATTTTGTTTAGTAAAATTCTGTGTTGTTTCTATTTTTTTTTTACTATTTTTTATTCTCTTTAAAATATGAAAGAACAATAATAGATTGAAAAAATAAAAATAAAAAGTCAGCTATATTGCCACTAGATTGGGCTTCTTGCCCTTGAATCCAACTCCCAGAAGAAGATGTTCCTAACTTCTGTAGCCAGGGTATGCTAGTATTTACCCCTGTGTTCATAAGTAACATGTTTATACTTGCTGCTTCTTGAATTTCAAAATTTGGTATGTGTTGTCTTTATGCAGTATAAAATAGGATTTATTTCTTTTCTCCTGTCTGCCCTTCATGCAAGCATATTCACACATGTGTGCATACATGTATACAGTCATTGCTGTTGTCTTCCTTAGGCCCAGCTGGCCATACTGAATTAATTTTGGGCTTAAGTCATTAGCATTTCATTATTATGCCACTGTAAAAAGTGTACACATCAAGCCATGTAGTACCATTGATTTGTCTCCTTTCTCATGTAGCATTTGTTTTTCTTGCCATTAATAATCACCCTCTTAGCTGGGCATGTTGTTGAACCCCTATAATCCCTAGCACTTGGGAAGCTGAAGCAGGATGATTGTTGGAAATTCAACACTGCCCTGGGCTACAATGTGAGCTCTAGGTCATCCTAAATTGCATAGGAAGACCCTGTCTCAGAAGGACAAGAAAAAAATTACTTACCTCCACTTTCATTTCCTTGCCTTTTTTTTTTTTTTTTTTAATCTCTCATGAACTTGAATTGTGTTAGAAAGTGTGAGAACAGCTGTGTGTGACAGCAATTCTTTGTTTTAGAACTTATAATAAACAATATTATCCCTGTAAGAAATTATAGAATTTTCAGGTACAGTGGTGCATGCCTATAATCTTAGGATTTGGAAAGCTGAGGTAGGAGGATTGCCACAAGTTTGAGGCCAGCATAGACTACATAGAAAGTTCAAGGTCAACCTGAATTACACAGCAAGACCCATCTCAAGAAAGAAGTAATAGAATTAGAAATAATTTGTGAGGGCTGGGGAGATGGCTCAGTGGAATAAGCGTTTCCCTGGCAAGTGCAAGGGCCTGAGCTCAATCCCCAGTCCCACTAGATAGTTAGATAGATAGATAGATAGATAGATAGATAGATAGATAGATAGATAGATAGATAGATAGATAGAATTTGTTAAATAAATAAATTTGTGAAAATTCCCTTTTCACATTTTACTGGGCTGAAATTAGACTTTTATTCTTAGTGTCATCACTACTAGCCTTTTTTTCAACTCATTATTAACACTTAACATGCACAGAAATACAATGCAGTAACGATGAAGATGTTGGGGTTCTGCACTGTCTGTAAGCTCCCAGTAGACATAGGATCACTGATGCTGAAACTGTTTTTGTCAAAATGTGATGAGTACTACTTGGTTCAGCAACTTGATTCATCAAGTACCAAGCTATGACTAGTGTTCCCTTGTAATTCTAAGGGCATTGTTCTTTGCCTTAACTTCAACCCTTGCTGGTGAGAAGTTCATGTACATGGGTCTGATTCCAACCCTTTATAAATGAACTGAATGTTTCCTCTGATAATGTTTGAAGTTTCTCTTCATTACTAGAGGTTTATAATTGCACACATATGCCTTTTATAAACCCGTGTTCTTTCACTGTTAGAATGTGTAAAGTTCTTTGGGATGACCCTCAAATGTCTCCATGTATAAACTCCTTTATTTGAACACTGTCAGTTTAGGAGATCTTTCTCCTCAGCTGGTCAGTTTTCCCAAATACAAATCTTCTCATTTCCATTTTAGGAGGACTTCTAGGCACAAAATGACTTGGGATTGGGCCTCAACTTTCAGAATGCAAACTTCATTGAATGCTTCCAGCAATTATTCCCTGCCTCCCTCCCCAATCTATTTGTGTTGCCCATCAAATCAGAAGTCAGAGTCTTTCCAAGGGTAGCTCTGGTGGCTCCTTGCTAGAATATTGGAAATCTTTACTTAGCTGAACCCCTCATGTCTGGCTGTAGGTACTGAACAGTCCTCCTCTTTTGGAGACCTCTGGGGCCTCTAAGCTGTGAACTTCCTGGTATTCTGGGCCAGGATTGCCCCACTACCACCACATTTTTTCTGCCCCACTGTTATTTTCCATGCATCCAGCACCACCACCCTTTTCCAAAATTTAATTGATAACTTCTGTCTACTGTTGTCTCCTCCAGCTTTCTTGAGAATTTGTACCTTTTCTCCTTTATGATTATTTTTATTAAGGTTTAAGGTTCCAGCAGAAAAAAGAATTTCTACCTTCTCTGCCATCTACTTCTGTGCTGCTATTCTGTTGTTGTTGTTGTTGTTATACTGGGTATGGAACCCAGTGCCTTCCTACTGGGTCCTTTTTTACTTTTATTGTGAGACAGGGTGTCACTAAGTAGCCCAGGTGAGGCTCAAGTTTGTATGTGCTGAGACTACAGCTGTATGCCACCATGCCTGGTTGGTGTTCCCTTGTATGTCCTGTTGGCCATGTTGTTACTCTGGGCCCGTATAGCTCTTTGAGTGTATGTGGCAGGAGATGTGAATATGTGTGAATGTAGACTGTTCACAAACTGAAATGAACCATGTATAATTTGTTTCAGTGCTCCTTATGAGGACATTTTTATAAATGGTTGAAATTTTCTGGGTTCTCCTGGTTAAAAACCCAAGAGTTAATGATGGTTAACTATTCCAGAAAAGTTGTAGGAAGTTTGTTTATCTAATCTCTTCTGATGAATAAGCCCTTCCTTGACTGGACAGGTTCTTCAACTGATACTCTATTGGTTTTGAGAATAACACAGAGGGACCTAGGGCCTGAGGCCTCTCTGTAACCTAGGGCTATGGAGTGCTGGTATATTTTGCTTTTCCCTTGAGAGCCCAAATTCATTCACTCATCCTCTGTACCTTGGATGAGCTCAAAGCTAGGAAAACAAAGATGGAAAGGGATACTTCTCCATGATCTTGTAGTACATCCTCTCCCTCCCATGAAGGAGGAGCAGAAGCAGTAAGACAGAATGACAGTTTCACTTTGTGCATTCATGGAAGCCAGCTGGTGAGTCTGTAGATCTTTGGAGAAGAACAAATTAAATCTGGGTGCAGAGGACAGGAGCTTCTAGGCCAAGAGAGTATCCATATTAAGGCAGCACTACAGAGAAGTGAGGCTAAAGATATAGTGCCAGAAGTAAATTTGGGGCCGGGGAGATGGCTCAGGAGAATAAGCACTTCCCTGGCAAGCACAAGGGCCTGAGTTCAATCCCTAGTTCCATGAATGAATGAATGAATGGATGAATGAGTGAATTAAATTTGATTCATAGTGAAATTTGGGGAACACAAAGTTGCCCATAAAATCTTACCACCTGATAATAAAAATAGGTTCATACCATGGAAGATTGTCCTTTCTAGGAATTGCCTATGTCATCCTTCAAAGTATGTCTTCATTAGCCACAATATGCTTTTTTTTTTTTTTTTTTCTTTTTCTTTTTTTTTGTCTTTTTGAGACAGGGTCTCACTATGCAGTTCAGGCTGGCCTTAAGCTCACTTTTGTAGCTCAGGCTGGTCTCGAACTCACAACAATCCTCCTGCCTCAGCCTCCCGAGTGCTGGGATTACAGGCATGCGCCACCACGCCCAGCTTAGCCACAATATGCTATCCCATTAGGTAGCTATATTTTGTTTCTTTTTTCCAAGTTTATTTCAAATTTTTAGAGCTGGGGATATAGGTCAGCAGCATTTAAGTACCTGCCTGACAAGCACAAGGTCCTAAGTTTGATCTCCAGTACCAAAAAAAATTTTTTAAACTTTTTTATTTACTTTATTTTTAATACAGAGCTTCAGGGAACAGTCCTAGAAATATAGAGGTTAAGCCTTTGTGAAGCATCACTAGTTACTGCTGGGTCATACCCCAAAAGATGAGGTCTGCCACTATCTTATTTCCTGGTCTCTCTCCCTAGCCTTAAGATTTCTGTGGCCATTTCTAAGCTGTAGAGAGATGTCATCTTTTTTGTAGGGTGGTGTGTCTTTTTGAGACAGGGTTTCACTGTGCAGTTGAGGCTGGCCTTGAACTCACTTTGTAGTCTAGGCTGGTAGCAATCCTCCTGCCTCAGCCTCCCGAGTGCTGGGATCACTGGAGAGATTATTGCTAACCAAGGCACCCCATAAATGTTTATAGACCATATTTGTGCTATTCAGGAACTGAAGTAGCCTGATTTGATGGAAATTTGCAGATAATTGGAAAATTGTATTTTAGATCCTGTTTCACTCTTCCACTGTCAAACCAGAACCAGCAGCAGAGGAGCTAAGATGTTGGGGGTTTGCCCCCTTCCCATACTGCCTGTCTGCCATGGAAGCTCAGTGAGGGAAACCAAGAGCAGGCACACAGGCTTGCCTTGCTTAGCACTTGGTGCCCCTAACACAGCACAGCAGTGAAGCAAGGCCACTGGTCCCTCTCTCTATAAATGAGAAAACAGGCTAAACTACAGCACAAAGAGTGACAAAGTCTGCAGGGACCTCTGCTCTCTACCTCATTCCCTCTTCCTTGGAATCAGGTCCCATCCCTTTTCTACTCTGCCTCCAGCCCTGACTCTACCATCCAGTTGACCTTTTGGAATTGGGATGGAAGCAAAACTGTTTCCGGCCCCAGAAGTCCCCTACTTGTTTAATTCCCATGTCTCTAAAAATATCTGCGAGCCTCTGCTGGCTCATGCTCCTCCCCTCACTCAAGACATGGGAGAAGAAATAAGATCACTCTCTTACTACTCTCAAGGTTCACAAAGGAATAAGCACAAAACACCAACTTTCCAAAATTGAGAGGGGGGAAAAATACTGTTTTTGTTGGCCTGTAGGGCTGCTACAGCATTGGGCCAGACTGATGCCATCCCTGTCAGAAGTTAGTGTGCATTCTGTGGATCCTGTCTCCTTCTCTGGGAAAGGAGCAGAGGGAATGAGAGCGAGGAGCCCATCCTGTCTGCACGTGTGGCAGCAATGGAAGCCAGGCCCTCCACAGGCTGGGCTGCCTGGAGGAGCACATGTGGGAACAGAGTGTGCTCCCAGCCCCTGGCCACGCCTGGTCAGTTCTGTCCACAACAAGGCTGTGGGAAGCCTCCAACCTCGAGGCTGCTGGATCCCTGGGAGCTTTCTCAGGCATTCTTGGGTTGGGACAGAGCTCCAAACCTTCCTTACCCCATCCCCAACATTGGATGCCTGCCTAATTGAAGCTTTATCTCCACATTTTCCCAGCTCTGTATAGAAACAAACAAGTGAGTGAGGCCTACAGATTCTCCAGATTCACAGGGGTAAATAAAGGGCTAAGGAGAGGAAGAACTTGGAAGGATATGCTTCCTCCCTCCAGAGAGACTATGTTGGAAGGATTGGGAAGATAGGGCCAAGGTGCTGCACAGAAAGGTGCTTTGCAAAGCCTGCCTTTCTTTTTACCCCACTTAAAAACCCAAAAATAGCCCTGTCAGAGGCATAACATTGCACATGGGAACTGAGGAAAAAAAGCCAGCTGAAGGCTGTTGGCTGCTCTTCTCCCATTTTGGACACACTCCACTTCCCCTTTCCTGTGCCCCCACAGATCCAGCAAACTCCTGAACTGACTAAGTCACATCTAAATGGGCTTAGCAGCCAGCCATGTCTTTCTGTGGAGATCCTGGAGGAAACATGAAAAGTTGTCCTTGCTTTTCTTGCAGCTTTTAGTTTTTTTAGATGTCTTCTAAAGCAAACCAGCATTGGAATGTAGATGACAAAGGCATAGAGATTGGATTTGATCTGGAAGCCAACAGGAAGCTGTTGTGTGTTAAGAGGACAAATGCCACAAAGATTATTTGCTGTTGCTAATGTTTTCCCCAATTAAAAAGTTTGCATATTTATTGTACCTATTTTTGTGAAAACAGGAAGGCACAAAGATGAAGAGATAAACCAGCTCTTCAGAAAAAGAATCCTCTGATGTGAATGTTTGGGGGTTTAAAGTGATAGGCTCTTTGGTTCACTGAATTCCTGTCAGAGGGATAGTTGGTAGAGGACAGAGAGGAAGCTTGTCCTGGAGATAGGGCCTGTAGCTCAGGCAGGACAGGGGCTGCTTAGATAGATCTAGGGTTGAGTTAACTATAGTTTCTATCCCAGAGGGATTTGAGTCTGAAACTCAGGCTATCCAAAGCACCTCACTGCTGCTTCCAGACCCTGTAAGGAGCACAGACAGTCTTGGGGCCATAGCATGGTCAGCTCAGTGTGTCCATGGAAGAGAAGCCAGGCCTACACTTTCTTTGCCTTGTGGAATAACCAAAATGAAATGAAACCAAATTAGTCTGTCCTCAGAAAATATACAGATTTGTGTGTGGATTGAATTCTAGTTCTGCCCTATGTTAGTAGACTCTGAAAGTGTTTGTAACCTCACTAAACTTGAACTTCTCATTTGTACCACATGGAGAGTAAGAACAGCTTTTTGGGGTGTAGACATTAAATCAGAACACAAATGAGCTCTGTTCCTGATCCTATCAGGCAGGAAGAAGGCAGGATGCTCTTGCTGCTTTGCTGTGCCTGTGTGGTACTCAGACTAAAAGACAGGTTCTGTACAGTGTACACTGGGACAAATCTGTCACCCCCAGCTTAAGCAGAAGATTTAGGCGCAAGGATTGCAAGTTAAAGACCAGCCTGGGCAACTTAATGAGTCCTTGTCTCAAAATATATGTAGGGATATGTGAGATCAATTGACCTGTTTGGATAATATAGAATATAGGTGGATATATAGAAGGTAGGTAGGTTTGTTTGTGTATATAATATATATGGGTACATATAATTTCAGTCTTCCTGAGTTTAATCCCCCATATTACCAAAAAAAAGAGAGAGGGAGGGAGGGAGGGAAAAAGGGAGAGAAAATGGAAGAGAACAAGAAGGAAAGATAATTACCCATTAATGAGAAGCCAGTTTGCTGTTCTGGTGATACTCTATCTGGATTACACACACATACTCACACACACACACAGTTCATGTTATTTAAAAGAAACATGCTTCAGAAACATTTTGACAATAGTGTAGACAACAGTAAGAACTCTAGTTGTGCATATATTTCTCTCCTGGGCTTCCCTTTTAACATGGAAAAAGGTAGAATTCATGCCTTGACCAAGCAGATCTGTTTTTGTAGGTGACAAAGGCTTTTATTGTTAGAAGCCTGCCCCTGCTATGGTCCCCGCTCCTCCTCTTGTAGGTGATTTCTAGTGGGCTGTCAGCATTGATTTTTTTTTTTTTTTCCTGATATACCACAATCCCTTAACACCTGATAAGCCAGAGTCTCTTATCTGTCACTGAGGACTTGACAGGGGTGCAAAAAGTATTGGAAAAAATGGAAGTATTATTCTTTGCGGAACAACAGATTGATTTCCAATATGCCCAGACAATGATGCTTTGCACACAGTTCCTTGACTTCTCATGTCCTTGTGTTATTTTAAGCTGGACAAATCAAATCTTCAAGTAAAGCTTGCCACTTTTTTTAGCAATAGGACATCTCTTGGGATGTGAGGCCAGGGTCGTTTTCTTTGAAACAGTCCTCATTTAGCCTTTCCCCCAGAGGAAAGGAGCTGCTCTGTATGTCTCCAGTGGTTCTGGGCCTCGTGCATGGACTGTATTCACCCCCTGAGTAAAGAGTCTCAGTGCCACCTGGAGTCATGGGTCAGGTTTTGTAGACAATTCAGGTCATCCAGCAAACTCTCACAGGCTCTCAGTTTGTCTGAGATAGATACATCCTGGGACTGAAATTAATGAAAGATATTTAATTAGCTTTACAGGAGAGGTGGGTAGAATATGATGCTAGAAAGGAATGCTGGGCTTGTAGGGTAAAGGTTTCATTTAGCAGAGGAAGGATTTTAGTGGCAACAAGACAGAAATGAGTCTAACTGAATGAGTTTGAATGTACAGCCTGCCTTGCTCAATTGAACAGACATTGTTCCTTGAGCCAGGACCAGTATGCCCAGCCTAGTCTAGTCCTGCTGCTTCCCCCAGGCCCGAGTCACCATCATCTCATCTGGCACTGGGACCTTCCTTACTTTGGGTAACAGATGAGATTTAAAAAGTATTTGAAAGCACCAGGCACAGAAATAACATACACCAGCAGGCCAGCACTTCTCCAGAGCATATCTCCAGAGCTGCATATACTGGTATGTACACTGTCGTTTGCTGGAATCTACCTCTTCTCATTCCAAGGTCTTGGGAGGTTGAAGAAACAGGAATGTGTGCTGGTTTCTAAGCCAGCAGCCTAGGTGTTAGACCTAGGCACCTTTATTCTCACCCCCTTTGTTTCAAGAGACATTTCTCTGGATATTGTCACCATCTGGATGTTCTGTTTGGTATCTTATTTTTAATGAGTCCTGACCTCTGTGCACTGTAAGAGACTCATGGGCTGAGCTCTCAAGGCCTTGAGTTTTCTTTCAAGGCCTTTTCTAGGAAGGACACTTGGTGCTATTTGCTGGCTTGGTAATGAGTTTCTGCTTTGACCAGGGAACTAAAGAGGAGGGGGATTTCCCCTGTCCTCCAGGAACTGTTAGTCCTGCTTAGAAACAGGACACTAGAAGGGGATGCTCATAGCCAGTGAATATGCACCAGATAAGTGTGGAGGAAGCTCAGGCTCCTGGGGAATGGTGTGGAAATTAGCTGGGGGGGATGATGTCAGAGCAGCATTAGACAGCAGCTTTCCGATTCCTGGAGCACATGACCTACCTGGGTCAGCCTCTCTCTAGGGCATGAGGCAGTGGAAACTTCTCCCTCTCCCTGCTGTCTGCTCTCAAGATGTCCTCTGCCATGCCCAGATGGGAATTAGGCATTCTTATACCTAGGAGGAATTCACCTGTGGTGGAGCCTTTGGGCTGCTAATAAGGTACTACTGAACAGTGAGAGAGAGAGAGAGAGAGAGAGAGAGAGAGAGAGAGAGAGAGAGAGAGAGAGAGAGAGAGAGAGAGAGAGAGAGAGAGAG
>PVKA01027738.1:0-19334 GCA_004027165.1 Ctenomys sociabilis | reverse complement strand
CAGAGAAGTAAAGGCCAGTGTTCTATCACCACTGAGGAAAGCACCCAAGAGAGGCACAAGAGACCTGAGCAGACAGGGCTCTCATTGCCAGTCCCAGTTCAGTGCCAGCTAGCTCATTGTGTGACGGAGTGACAAACAGGTGTTATTTTGGTAATGGTTTTATTGAGACAAAATTCATGTATTGTACAACTCACTCATTTAAAGCAAACATTTCAGTGGCTTTTAGTATATTCACAGACTTCTCTCATTATCACCTTTATCATTAAAAATGTTTACATTGCTCCATAGAGAAACCCTATATCCTTTAGTGGGCACTCTCAGTTTTCCTCCAACACCCCCACCCCAGACAATTTTCTGCTCTATAGATTTGCCAATCTAAACATTTTCTGTTAGTGGAGTTGTATAATATGTGTCTTTTTCTCTTGCCACAATATCCTCAGAGTTTATCCATATGGTAGTACACATCAGAATTTCCTTTCTTTTTTATGGCTGAAAAATAGTTCATTGTGTGGATAGACCATGTTTTGCTTCTCCATCATCTGTTGTACACCTGGGTTTCATACCTTTTGGCTACTGTGAATTGTGCTGCTCTGAACAATTGCGTACAAGTTTTTGTACCTACACTTGTGTTTGCAGTTCTCTAGGAGTAGGATTGCTTGGTCATTATGTTTAGCCTTTGGAGGAACTACCAAAAAGTTTTCCAAGGTGGCCACACTACCTATATTCTGACCAGCAGTATATGAAGATTCTGGTTCTGCTACATCCTAATAGCTTGTTAGTGTCTATCTCTTTACTCTAAGCTATCCTAGAAGCCATCCTAATGAGTGTGAAGTGGTATTTCATGGTGGTTTTGATTGATAGCTGAGAACACACTTCAGCCTCTTTGAATTATGAGGATAATATTTGCCAGATACTTGCGTGTCAGATACTGTCACCACTCCATCCTCACCATTTTTTGCAGTGCTGCACATGGAATCTGGTTTACAGTGCTATAAGCATTCTGTCATTCATCTGCCCCTGTACTGGTCAGACACTCTTCACAAATGTTTGATAAATATTCACATTTAATCCATGACAATGTTCTAGAAGTAGGCCCTAATATTATCTTGATTGATTAGTCGATTATTATTATTTTTTTTTTTTTAAGACAGGCTCTTGCGTTATAGTCCAGGCTGGCCTTGAATTCTGGGCAGTTTAGTGCTGTGATTATAGGTAAGCACCACCACACTTGGCTTACCTCCATTTTGTAAATGGTGTATGGGTTGATACATTGTGTCAACATAAGAAGTTTAGAAATTTAATTAAATGACTCAGCAGAAAGCCAGGATTCTTACTTTGTAAATATCCTTATCCTGTGCAAGAGGAGGGCATGGACATTGTGTGAGTTCTACAACCCCAGCCCCAGGGTAGCCTGTTTATTATATAAGGAGGGGAGAGATGCAGCTGTGAATTGCTGCTCTCTGCCATGGGTCACTGTGCCTGGGTGCCAGCCAAGAGTAGACTGAAACCTCCACTAACTGTGATCTAAATAAACCTTTCCTTCCTTAAACTTGGGTGTCAGATATTTGTCCTAGCAACGAGTGAAAAGTAACTGAGACAGATGAGTAAAATAGGCCCAATGTCCATGCTAATATTGCTGTGCCATGTTTCCACAGTTACCTGACATGGTTACTGGCATGTATACAGAGCAGCCATTTTGTGGTTGGTTGTTTGGTACACATAGTGAGACACATCCAACAGAATTCTTCTTGGGTCATAGGTCCAGTTTGCTGTGCTGATCCTTTGGCCACAAGTGCTGGTTAGTTAATGGTGAAGTCACAGAATTTGTTTTCCTTTCTTACATGTGTTGGTGGAGAAGGTGTGAAGCATAGCAGAATTGTTCCCTGCCAGCTTAGTGACTTGACTCTCATCCTGAATTCAAGTCTGGGTGGGAAAGTCATGCAAATAAAGCCATTGATCCATCTTTACTCTGTTTCCATCAACTTCCTTTTTAGTTGTTGAAGTGCCTATCCTACTATAAGGGAGACAGATGTTCAATTCTGTTCTTCCAGCTGCATCTTTTCCATGTCACCCCCTTGGTCACCTGTGTGGCCTCAGAGCTGCACTAGATTGCTTGCTTACTTTAGGGATCCACCCATGTAGTGTCACCTTGATCTTTTATACTTTGACACCCAGCCCACCCCTGTATTATGTCCATGAGCCAAGGGGCCCCAAGTTTTCCATGCCCAGACAATGGAGTTGCTGTTAAAGTAAGATGGGCCAGCAGGGCCCAGCAAAACATTGACACTTGTTGTGTCAAGTCCATTTGTAGGTGGTTGTAGACTCCTGTATTTCCTGTCAGATCATGTTTTCTCCTACATTTCCTGTCAAACCATGGGCTACTTGCTTTGGGGTTATATAAGCAGCACATAAATCCTACAAATACACTTTTCTTGTTCATCCTTAAGTTAACACTAATGGGATTTACTGTAATCTGAGATGGCAGCCTTCCCTTGTTGTCAGGAAGCTGCCCACTATCCGAAGTGCAGTTTCACTGCCCTTGTAGTATGAGCAGCTGCAGCAGGAGAAACTGTCCAGTGCATTCACTGTTGGCCTCAGGTCAGCCTCACAGCTGCCCACAGTTGCCATTCCTCAGCTAGCTGTCTCCTGAGACGCTAGGACTCCCTGCTGCTATCATGGCAGAGTTGACTCATTTTCTATGACCACACTTTTGGGTCAGCAGGGCTGGTCTTTTATAATTTGGGAGGCCCTTCTCTTGATACATGGGGTGGCTCTGCTGTGAAACAAGATAGCAAGAAGAGGTCTATTGCCCTTGCTTGGAGGAAAGAAAGACCTCTTCCCCAGTTGTGTGGCACCTTTGCCAAGTCAGTTCCACCTGGAAGAAGAGGGGCAGATAGTTTTTTAGGTGGCTTTTTTGGATACTCAGGACTGATTATCTGAAGTCAAATAGGAGGACATACTTTCAAATATGTTGCTGTCCCCTGCAAATAGTCAGGGGGCCAAAAGGGAGGTACCAGTATGGACAGCTTCCAGTACAGCCATCACTTACTCATTGCTGGGACAAATACCTGACACTCAAAATGAAAGAAGGAAAGGTTTATTTATTTAACTCACAGTTACTGGAGGGTTCGGTCCATATTCTGCTGGCTCAAGGCAGTTCATGGAGATCCGAGCTCCTCCAAAGTGGTGTGGCTGTGAAGGTCCAGCTCCTCTGAAGACTGAGACTTCTTCACAGAAGTGGAGCAGGGCTCAGGATACCCAGGAAGCCTTTCTCAATTCCTGGGCCCTGCTCACCCCCAGGGCTGGGCCCCTATACTGAGAGCTAGGGAGCTGATTCAGCCAAGTTGACACAATGTATCAACTAACAGGTGGTATTTAGTTTGTTTTGGTCTTCCAGTGGTCATTTTTACCCCATATAAGATGTCTCTACCAAAAGGAAGCCTTGTTAGAAATTTGTATTGAAGTAAGCCATACATGAAGCAAAGTATACAAGGCAGAGCAATCTGTCACAGGCTGAGCACACCTGAGTAGCCACACTTGAAACAGATACATGGAATCTCCAGGTCCTCTTGGTGGACAGCATCTTGGCAGTGTGTCTCCCTCAGCCCCCTATGGTTCTGGATACCACTGTAGGTACTGGACGTTATCTATCAAGCAACTCATTGGTTGAGAGGAGGTGGGAATTTGGTCATTGCTACATCTTTCTGCCTTTTAATGCTCTGTGACCAACTTGTTGATGTGCCTTTGATTAGGACTTACAATGGGCCAGCAATGACAGCAACACACCCAATATTGAGAGCAAAGCATATGATTTCAAAAGAGCCAACTGTGACTGTTCTAAGAAGGATACCAGGCATACCCTGGAGATCTCATCCTACACAGGACCAGGAAAGCTATCCCCATAGCCCCATGCTCTGTCACACACACATGCACACGCCCCACCTCTGTAGAGTTCCTTGCCTTTTTCTGGAGCCCAGTCCCACTGGCCTTACCATCTTCGTCTAGTCAAGGGCTCAGCCAGGCCAGTAAAAAGTTAAGATTGAGAACCAGTGCCATCTGAGAAGGAGATGAGGTCCCAGACATGGTTTATTTTAGGATTAAGGATGATGATAGAAACCATACATGAACTCTACCTTCACCCCTAAATTACTAGGTCTTCAGAGCCAACAGATTTGTGAGTTCTTAGTCTTGGAGGACATGTTCTCAGATTGAGTAGGAAAGCCTCACAGTGTCAAGGTGGCTTCTGGAAGAGGCTTGACCCTCTGAGGAATGGAGTAGGAACTCCTCAGAGAAGAATGGGACAGGAACTCCTGAGGTAAGCCACCTCTTTCAAATGCTTGCTTTCCTACTCAGCTCTTGGTTTAGATCCCTTCGCTGGGGTGAGAAAGTGGTCTCAGAACAGCAAGGTGCTTCTTCCAGGGTTTTACATTTAGGGCCAGAAGGTCCAGCCTCTCACAATGACAGACGTACTTACCTCTCTCCCACCCATGTTCCATTATCTTCAGGAAGCAACCTTTGAGTAAGGAGGGAGGAAATGGACCCATGATCTGTAAGTGGCTGGGTAGAAAGAATACATGCATGAACCTCGGTCTACAATTGCTACCAGATTTGAGTAGGTATAGGAAAGTTAAGCTATTATGTTCAGGTTGCTCCTGTGTGTGGCACTTGGACACAGAGCCTATTCCCAAGGAATTTGGAGTGTCCAGTTGCAGGCTGGTTTCCTTCTCCAGGAGACCAGGTCAGGAGCTGCCTGTTGCTCAGTGAGATTTGGCCCATAACCACATCAGAATTCCTTTGGAGTATGATGTCTTCAAGGGTGAAGGGCAGGCTAGAGGACCCAGGGCTGGCCTGATTTTAGGTCTACTTGGTGCATATGCCCCAGCTGTTCCCATGAATTCCTACTGGAGACCTCTCATCACCCTTCCCTGTCCCCTTGATGATGTCTGAGACCTGGAAAGCACTGAAAGCTCATTGGTTCCTGGGGCTTCACAAGCTCAGTTTGAAGTGAAAGTAAATTGATTCTTGTAGCCTGCTCAGCTCAGCCTGGAATGAAAGCTCATTGATTCCCTGGGCCTGATGAACTCTGGAGTCTGGAGTTCCTTTTCCTAACTTCTTTGGAGTTTTGGAAGAAGGTGGTTGTTAGTCTTTTGGGCTTCCAGTTGATAGAGGTCTAGCCAAGCCTATCCTGTTCTTTACTGAGAGGGCCACTAAAAATGTAGCCCTGGCCACATTTTATTCTCCTTATACATTCATTCATTCATTCATTCATTTATATATATTATATTATATTATGAGAAATTCTGCTTGGTTTATTTTTCACCAGTCTGTTCTGGCATGCTTCTAATGATATCAGAATCATCTGGATCAATGATTGCCAGTGTGCATACTCTGTAGTATTTTCCACAGGCTGTGCTCAGTTTGATATTATTGCCGCTGTAGTGGTAGACACCAGTTTTGGCCAACATGGCATAGTACTCTATCTCAGATTTCCTCAAGGCTGGGCAGTTGTTGGCAAGGATGACCAATTTCGCTTTGCCCTGTCTGATCATCTTCAGCGTCTGCTTGTACCCCAGCACGTATTTTGCACTTTTCATAACAAGTTGGAGCCTAGAGTTGATGAACTTCAGAGATTTTTTTCATCTACTTTGTGGCCATCATCTTCCAACCTTAGGTGCGGACAGCCCTCAATTAGGAGCAGCCGTCAAGATGGCCGGGGAGTGAAAAAGGCTCTCCTTATATATCTCTGAAGGGGACCACCATCCTTGGATGAAATAGGTGCCAGACATGGCCTTGACTGTTCCCAATTCCATGGTTTTCATTGCTTTGTCTGCTGAGAGAATGATATTCTCTACCCCATTCCTCAGGCTGCTTAAAGGTTGAGTTTGCCTTCATTGTATCTGGCAGTGAATTTTGGGGTGCCATCTCAAGCCCCTTGTAAAACCCTGTCCATTGTCCTCCTGCAGCCCACCCATCCCCAGTGTCCACTGGCTCTTTGCAGCTGTCTTCTGTCTGTCCTCTCCTCTCCATCTTTGCTTTCATCAGGTCGTCTTGGGCCTAGCTGAAAGCTGTGGATGACTTAATACAGCTGGATGGCTAGTCTAGACGGAAAACCAGCCACCGAATAGCTAGAAGTGAGACCTGCTGTGGCAGCAGATATTAGGGTCTGTTTGAGGCAATGGTTCTTAATCTCTTCTGGACACAAGAGAAAATTTAAGACAGAGTCTCTGAGCATAGGACATGTATTTCTCTTTCTTGATTCCATTATTCGATAATGTTGTGTTCAGCTCTGAAACCTTCCGATTTAAGACAGCTTGCCTTCTGCTCTGGTGCTCCTGTGGCAGATCCCAGTACTTGGTGAGCTACAAGCCACTGAAGTTGGGGCTGAGTGAATGTTACAGCCCCTCACGGCTCAGTCTTGCTAGATCTTATTTTTTCTGATCTGCCTGGCACATCTTTGGGTAGAAAAACAGTTAAACAGCCTCCCTTCCTAAGAGAGAGTCAAGTGCCAATGGCTAGAGGCCAGATGAGTCAGGACAAAGAAAGCTCCATTTGTGGTCCACCTGCTTGTTAGCCTAGATCTTTCCAGAATGGCTGTCCTACTACCTGCCTTGGAACATAACCTTCTGAGACCTCATGGCTGGAAAGGTAGCTCCTGCCACAAGATGTCCTTGACTCCCTCTGCTCCCCTCCCCTTCTCTGTCTGCTCTGTCCAGTTTTTTCCTCTCCTTCCTCATTCAGAGGTCTCAACAAATCATTCTGAAAATACAGAACATTCAACCAGTAAAGTGCCACCCAGTGCTGATCTTAGCTATATATAGGAATGGTGGCAGATTCTTCCCTAGGAGTCCACTGGAAGAAATTCTATGCTTCTATGTAAACAGAAGTATATACTTTGTAAAGGAGTGCAGTGTGCAAACCTGGAAGCAGTGTTGCTGTGCATGAACTCTGACCCAACTGTACAGTTGTTTCTCATGGTGGTGCTCACTTCTGAAACCTCCATGCAGGTATGCTGGAATCAGCAGTTAAGTAAGTAGAGGGTAAATGGTAGGTGCTACTGGAATGAGAGGGCATGGGCAAGCAAAGGAGAAATGCTGAAATAGCATGTATGGTAGTGGGTAAAATTGGAGGCATCAGTGTGTTTAGCTGGATACAGATCTAATATAGATACATATGTATGTGTAGATAGAGAGTTATATAGAGGTGATATATTGTTATAATACATCTCTGTTTCCTTGTTGGCCAGCTGAGGATAGAACCTGAAACATCCAAAGAGCAGGAAACACACCAACCATTCAGATCTTGGTTTCTAATTCCTCTCCAGTAGAGGAACCTGGGCTTCTTGGGAAAATGACTGATCAAGGGCTGGAGCAGGTTCTGGAGTACTTTGTCATGCTGAGTAAGGAAGTATTTTGAGATCTCATATGAACACAGGTTGGTGGGTGTAAATCAGGGACACAGGAGCCACTGAAAAAGCTTCAGAGATTATTGGCCACTTACATATCTTTAGAGAAGCATCTGTTCAAACCATTGCCTTTGTTGTTGTTGTTGTTGTTGTTAATTTTTTGTTGTTGATTTTCAGGAGTTTTTGTATATTCTGGTATCAATTCTTTATTCAGTATAGGATTTGCAAATATTCAATCTCCTTCCATTGATTACCTTTTCAGTTTCTTAATTTTTGATACAAAATTTTCTTTTTAAGTTTTGATGATGTTCAGTTTAATCATTTTTTACGTTCATGTTGCCTGTGTTCTTAGGGTCATATCCGAGAAATCTGCCACAGTCGATGTTACAGAGCTTCTGTCCTTGGTCTTTTGAGCATTAGTTTTCCTCTTACATTGTAATTTGTTTTCACAGATAGTGTATCTCCACACTTGAGTGTGCCAGCTAACTATTGGTGTATGAGGGGATGCAAGTTGTTTTTCCCCAGTTTCCCTGTCTAATTTCAGGAGAAAGGTAGACCTTGGCTGCACAGTAAGGGCTTTCCAAGGGAAGGTTCTCTAGGAGAGAGCCTTTGGCCACTTGGAGGAAGCCTGAACATCTTGCCGCCTCACCAGCAGGCAGGCTAGCACAGCAGGTGTGAGAAGAAACATCCTAGTCTTGGCAGCAACTAAAAAGGGGCTTCATTGTGCTCTTTTCTCCTTTACAGAAATTAAGTTTAGTCAGCCTAATGATCTACCTCACTCCCATGAAAGTCCCAAACAGACTGTTTCTGCAGCATCACATAAAGTCCCCCCAGACCACTTCAGGCTGTGAAGTCCACTGCAGGTTGAGGGGTTACTGTACTACATACAGTTGATGTTGGAATTAGCAGACGTTCTTGGAAGCCCCACTTTATGGAAGCTGTGAATGCCTAACAAAACCCATGCTATCTGAGAGTAGGGGCAGCTATTCAGCCAGTGTCATTGCCCTCCAGGACCACCTTCCAGTGAAGTGCTAGACTCTAGCCTCTGCACTGACTTCTGTGTTTGGGTCACAGTAGGTAGAAAGTTAGGACTTTGGGGGTTTCAACCTAGATGTTGCTTCTCATGGACAAGGTGAAATCCCATGGCGGGAACCTGGGTCTTGATGTCAGGGCAGGTATAGGGTATACAGTCCTCCCAGGACTAGGCTGGAAGTAATGAGATATCAGTGTTCTTCTGGATGGGGGGTCAAGAGGAGCCACATAGGCCTTTTTTCTGAGGAGTAGCCTGCCAATTAACAACATTCTTGGTTCTCTCTTTTTCTGTGCAGTAATTTGTTTTGTTTTAGGGATATAAATTACTGTCTTTCAGAATATTCACATATTGTACAATTATCAGTACAGTCTAAGAATATGTTTCATCAGCCCCAGGGGAAAAAAAAACAAACAAACAAACCCTGCTATCCATGGCCCAGGCAGCTTAAGTGCCTGCCTGGCAAGCACAAGGTACTGAGTTCAATCCTTGGTACCAAACAAACAAAACAAAAAAACCTGCCACCCTAAGCTGTTACTCCACATTTTCCCCTAGCCCTTGGCAACCTGTTGTCTGTGTTTTTTTTTTTTTTGTTTGTTTGTTTTTGTTTTTGTTTTTTAAGTCTGTGTTCTGTTTCTGTCCATAGATTTTTTTGTACTGGACATTTTATGCAACTGGATTTAGGCAGCATCACCACACCTACCTCTTGCCTTTCTGCTCATTTACTAGTCCTTATAGAGTTCTGGCTAAGGCTAAGATGGTGGCTACAATCCTGGCCATGTCCTCGGTGGCTGAGGTGCCACAGTGGGAATACCATGGAACTCACAGGTCCCTTCTGGGCCTGTATCTCTTCCCAAAACTCCTTCTGATAAGGAGTAGATATGAAGCCTGTTCTTACCTAGTTTTTATGTGTGTATCATCATATCTACTGCTAAAATATGAGATTTGAGTAAAGATAGTTGTTCCTATTTCATAAATGAGACATTTGTTTATACATAAAATATTATATGAATAAAACAACCATTTTAGACTATTATATAAAGCTAAAGGAGTTGCCTTGTTTCAGATATTCAGGAGTAGTTACCAAAACTCAATTGTAGGAAGTGCCAGTCTAGGTATATAGAGACTAATGCTATTGATTTTATCCAGTACTTCCCTGTCTAGGGTGGAGAGAAGGTAGGGAATCTATGTCTGGCCCAAGGACTACACATTGCATCTGACTTGAGAAAATAGGGGACCACCAAATGGGAGGTGAGGGCATTTCTGGCAGGAGTTGCCTTTAAGCTGCTTAGGTGTCCTTAGGCTAGTGATCAGGACTTGGAGGTGAGGCAGGGGTGGGTGGCAGAGGAAGATCATGGGGGCTTCAGATATAATACAGGGGCCAGGTCTAGGAGCCTGTTGGAAAAGCTGAGACAAAATAGTCTGTGTTTATGGCACTGGTTCTGGGGTGGCCTGTCTCTGATAGTGTCCTGTCTTGTTGAGCGATGTGGAAATGCTGAGCCCATAAGACCTAACAGTCATAGAGTAGGCAGTGGGTAGAGGGGTGCAGGGCTCTGTGCATGTCTGGGCACTAGGTGAGTGAGCAGCTGGAAATGCAGGACAGGAGACTGTCAGGACTGGATGCCATTAACTCAAGGTTCTCCAGAAAGGCAGGTCCACCTTACTCCCTGGGGTGTGGCCTAAGGAACCAGTCTCTTTAAGTGTTCCCAGAACTAAGAGAACTCCTTGAAGCACACAGTGTGTGTACAAGTTGTTCAATGCCCACTGGATAAACCTCTGAGTTTGGTGTGCCCATTTCAATTCCCCTAGAAGCTGCCTTGGCACAAGTATTTGGCCACTAAGGTCTGCACTGAGACCTCTGTCCACTTGGAAGGACACTGGTGGGACAGATGATGTTCATACCTGGAATACCATCGAACCTGTGGGTTTTGGCTCCCCATTGCAGGGTGGGGGACAGAATGCCCAAGGCTTCCACTTCCCCCATGGCAGGATATTAAAAAAATGTTCGATCCTATTTTTCGTTAGTGGCTGTATGGGGGCATGTGCAGAGAAGTGGTGAGGACAGGACACAGTGCCAGCTGAGCCTTGCCTGGTGCAAGTAATACTCCTTCTAGTCTCTTGACAGCTTTGTAGGGGACAAATTTTTATGTTGTACAGTTCACATAAAGTTTATCATTTTAACCACTGAGAAGTAGCAATTTAGTATGTTTATAGTATTATCAGTGTACTATAATGCACTAGTGTTAACAGTGCATTTAATAGTACAACATCATGCTTGACTATTCCAGAACCTTTTCATTACCCCACACAGAAGCTCCATGTCCATTAAGTCGCCCCCTTATTCCCCAAACCCCCCATTGCCCCTGGCATGACTGATCTGCTTTCTAACTCTGTATATTTCCCTATTCTGAATATTTCTTCAAAATTCAATGATATAATATTTGGCATTTATAAATGATTTCTTTCTCAGCATGTTTTCAAGTTTCACTTATGTTTAAGCAAGGGTCTTTTTTTTTAAAAATGTATTTAGTATGGGGTGTACAGGGCCTCACTACACAGATCGGACTTGTAGTGATCCTCCTGTTTTTCAGCCTCCCAAATGCTGGGCTTACAGGCATACATCACCATGCCTATACTCTATCAACATCTCAGCCTGCCTTGCAGGCAGGGCCAGCATGGCATGCCAGCAATGCCATCGAACCTGTGGATTTTGGCTCTGCATTCCCTGCTTCTTCCCAAGCAGGCTCTTTATTTGGCTGAGCTATCTGGCCAACCCCAAGTGTCAGTATTTACATTACTTTTTATTTATTTATTCAGTGATTGACATTTTGGTAGTTTTTACTCAGTAATATTACTCAGTAATATTATTGTGAGCAATTGTATATTTTTATTAGAATACCCAATTTCATGTCTTTTGGGTATATAAGTAGGGATGGCATTTTGGGGTGTTGAATTTCCATTATTTGTAATTATATGAGAGAATTTTAAAAAAACAATCTTAAGGTTTATTTTGAGTCATGGTTTCAGAGATTTAGTTCATGATCAGTTGGTCCCATTATTTTTGGTAAAGGCAGTGTTAGGAGTTCCGTAGAATAAGCTGTTCACCTCATGGTTTTGGGAGCAAAGAAGAGACTAACTTTCCATAACCCTCTTCAAGGACATGCCCCCAGGGACCTGACTTCCTCCCTTTATGCCCCATCATCTGAAGGTTCCACCTCATCCCCAACCTCCAGCAGCACCAGGCAGGAGACTAAGCCTTTGACACACAGGCTCTGGGGGATGCTTGGCTCCAAACTATAGCCCTCTGTTATGTCTCTCTGTCTTTGTGTCTGCCTCTGTCTTGGGGCAGAGGGGGTGCTAGAATCTTACTATGTATTTCAGGTTGGTTTTGAACTCATTGTGTAACCCAGGCTACCTTGATCTGGCCTCCTGAGTGCTGGGATGTGCCACCGTGCCTGGCCTTGCTGTATGTCTATCTATAGCACTTTGAGTTAAAGAATGCAAAACTTGCACAGCAGTGAGACCATTTTATACTTGAATGGGCATACTTTTGTCTGTATTTCACATTTTTGGAATCTGAGGATTATAATTTGTGACAAATCCAGGGATGCAGGGCTAATGAGCACAGAGCTGGGATTTGACTCCAAGGTAAACACTTCTTGGATTCTGAAAAGATAAGGCTCAGAGTCTACCTTAGGTCTTAGAATCTGCTCAGAGAGGCAGGTATTGGGATTGGTGTGGTCTGTGGCTCCAACCCTTCCTCTCATGCTGGGGTGATAGGAACTCTAGTGAGCATGTCACTGGCCAATGCTGTACTTTCAGTCTAGCTGGCTAGGTTAGGTGTGCATCCTCCTGAAGCAGCCAAGCTCTAGAATGGAAGTTTTATGTCAACCCATGAAGAGGAGGCTATCTGAAACAAGCCAAATGGGGCCAGAGGACCAACAGTAGATTCCATTGTAAAGGATGGTTTTGAGTCTGCCCTACAAACCACAGGAACCACAGCTAAAATTGGATATGAAAGGAGGAAGTCCTGCCTGCTGTAGCCCTTGTCCATCCCTGTGACCAGAAGCCCCAACCAGAGTTGGCCTGATGCTTCTGAGCTGTGGTGCAGAGGCCAGGCAGAGATTGTTCATTCCAAGCTGGGTAAGCTCATGATACTTTTCAACTGCTCTTTCTGGTTTCCTCAGAGGACTTGGGCCTTTAGGAACACCTCTCAGGAGAGGGTCCTGTTATGGGAGGAAAGGACTTTGGGCTGAGTCAGGTGCCTGTGTATACCAGGTAGCATCCTTTCCCCCAATAGAAGGACTCCTTATTCATTAGAATAACCTGTGTTGGGCTTTGAAACTTAGCTGATGCTCCCAAGGGGTTGCTTTCCCCTCCAAGAACTCATATCTAACTTCCTCAGCCCAAAGAAAGGAAGGGCCTGTTCTTAAGCCTGGCTTACTCTGCCAAACCAGCCAGCCTCCAGTGCAGCTGCTCATCAGGCCTTTGCTTTAGTTTAGTTGCTAGCCTGCTCATGCATGGCCCCATTGTTACTACCTCAGATGAGGGAGCCAGGTGGTTCTGTTTCTGGCTGGGGTCCTGTCTTGGTGCACACCATTGTCCTGTGTTTAAGGCCTGAGTCAAGCCTGGTGGCCAAACCTATAGTTTCTCCTATACATTTGCATATTACTATGCAGAATGGTTGCAGACTAAGAAAGAAGGATATCAAGGAGGGTAGCAGTGCCAGAGAGATAAGACTTGTTTCAGGGAGCAACATGTCCCTTATCTACCCAGAGTTCCAGCTTGCATATCTAGGACCAGAAGGGTGATGTACCTAACCCCAGATGTTGTGCGAGTGAATTAATCAATGTTTACAACTCCCCAAATCCCTGCCTGGCCATTGGTGAACACTGAGAAGAAGAAAGCCACTGCTCACCATTATAGGTCACACTAGCAGATAGTCTTCTTGTTTTCACTGTAGTTTTTGAGCCTCTGTTCTGGTAGAGTATAGACATGCCAGGTAATTACTCTTCCCAAGTTATAAGTAATGCTTTTATATTCCTGAAGTGGGTCATAGTGAATATGAAAAAATAAATGTCTTATGTGTGGTAAAAGTGTTGATCGTAATTTTCTTCTGCACTTGGCATATGTGCCCCTGTGCATGTATGCTCAGCATTGTATGAATAGTATTCTCTGGATCTTGGTGAGGTGAATTTGAAAAGCCTGGTGTCCTGAGGTTCTCCAGTGTTGGAGTCAGGCTTCACTTTGAAATGTGTTTTGCACTTTGCCCCAGGGAAAGTCTTGGTTTCTGTGGTTCTCTGTCTCTATTCTTCTTCTGAGTGGGTCTGTAGACAACAAAATAGAAGATACCTGCTTTATCCCACAGAGCTTCTGTGAAGTAGCTAGCTGCCTGGAGGAAGAGCCCTCTTCTTGATCATGTTAAAAGACCCCTCTCTGTAGTTGGTTCAGGTTCTTCTTCTTTCCCTCTTGTTCTTAGGAGCACACCTTCCCACACTCCCTGGGATCATTAGGAAATGGGTTGAAATTCTGTCTCAGTTATTCTTCTGTCATTGTTGGGATCAAATACCCAACACCCAAAATTAAGGAAGGAAAGGTTTATTTAGCTCACAGTTAGTGGATGATTTCAGTCCATACTCAGCTGGTTCCAAGACAGAGTGGCACAGGACACAGACCAATGGTTCATGACAGCAGCAAAGAGCAAAGGAAGTGGAAGCAGCTGTGGCAGATAGGTAGCCTCTTCCCCTCCTTACATTGTAATGCAGATTACTGTCCCAGGGCTGGTGCAGCACCCTTACCCATAATCAGTCACAAACTACAGAAGCTGCCCATGACTGCAGCTCTTTGGGGAGACACCTGTACACAAACCATAAGAGTTTCCCAGTCCACTTGCTTGGGCTTGGGTGGGACAGAGGGCCCTCAGGTGGTGAGGCTGCTGTACCAGGATTGTTCTAATCCAGGCAGGTCACTTTGGCCCTGGCAGATGCCCTAGATACAGTGCACCAGGGCTCCAGGCTTTTGTAGTAGCTTTGCCAACAGAGGATGAGTAGAAAAGCTAGACTCTGAGCAGTCTCTCTCCATCTTTGAAGAAATGCCCTTGTCTTGTGCCCTCCTGCTTGCCCCCTTCATGCATAAGTGCCTCTACCCTATAGCAGTTCTGTTCTAGCTGGGCACTGGGGGGACCAGAAGAGGACTGGAGGCTCGAAATGGATGGAAGACTGGGTAGACCTGAGCCTATAGCTGTACAACAGCCATTTCTTTTTTTGGGAACACATAAAACTAGGTGAAGTTTGCCCTCTTAGGAGGCCTGGATTCCTAACCTCTGGAGGTGCAGAACTAGGGCAGGAAACTTGTTGGAGCTGGTTTCTTGCTAACAGCATCAGAGGCTACCATTCTCCCTGCCTGAATTTGGGTTACAGCCTAGATACTTGCCCTTGCTCTTGTAGCATAATGTTGGACATAGCTGAAACCTTTCTGTCCTCTTAAGGACAGAAAAGTCTGCCTGGACTAAAAATGCAGATGAATGTGTCCAGCCCCTAAGATAGAGGCAGCAGAAGAGGGAAGAGGTACTGGCTGGAAGCATGGATTATCCAGAAGCCAAATTGTGTTTGAATGTGCTTCAGCTTTGTGAGTGGGAGGCAGAATGGAGTGCAATGTAGAGACGGGTCTAGCTCCAGAGCAAGGGACCTGAATTTAAATCCTGACGTGGCTGCTAATTCTTAGCACCATGATGCTGAATGAGTTACTTAGTTTCTTAGGGGGCTTGATTCCTTGTCTGTAGGATAGAGATGGTGGTAATATCGACTTCATTCTGGGAGCGTTCAGTGAGAGGCACAGGGCAGGGTGGGGTAAGTGGCACTGCCTCTGACCTACTGTAACACTACTGCTTGCTCTCCTGGGTGGCACTGTTGAAACTTGGAAAAAGCTGCTTGCTTACTTTGGTGAGGGTATTTGTTTTGTTTTGTTTTGTTTTGTTTTTTGGGGGGGTTGTTTGTGTCTCTTAAAGTCTCACTGTGTAGTTCTTGCCTTGAATTCACTATGTAGCATAGGCTGGCCTTGGACTCAAGAGTCCTCTTGCTTCAGCCTCCTGAGTGCTAAGATTGCAGGACTGTGCCACCACACCTGATTTAAGAAGTGGATTTTAGCAGGTTACTAGTGTGTACCTGGACCTGCTTTCCAAGAACACTGGTTGAGAGCTCAAGGTAAATTGTTTGTATGTTTGTTTGTTAGTTTGAGGAAGCATCTCACTATGTAGTCAGGCTAGCCTTGAACTTACTCTGTAGTCCAGGCTGGTCTTGAACTCAGGATGATTCTCCTGCCTCAGCCTCCTGAGTACTAGGATTACAGGTGTGTACCACACTAGGCACAGTACAATTTTAAAGATTAATAATAGATCCTTATATTGCTGATGAGAATGTAAAAAGGTATAGCCACTCTGTGAAATTTGTAGCTTATTACAAAGTTAAAGGGATAGTTCCCATATGACCCAGAAACTCCACTTTCTAGGCAACCCCCCCAAGAGAAATAAAAAAGCATGTGTGTGTTCATCAGACACATGCATATGAATGCTTGTGGCTCAATGTTTCCCCATAAAGCCCCATGCAGCCATATGTGGGACTTTTTCACAGGTCACTGATTGTGTGATTGATTCATGGGAATGGGACCAAGCAAGGGAAACAACAAGCTTTATGGTAATTTCATAGAGAAGCTAGTGGCTGTCCCAGAGGAAGATGGAGTAATAGCCTCCCCTCCTATAGCTCCACGGCCCAGAGGCTGTGGTTCCCTGTGGGAACCAGCAGTGCAGACAGCATCAAGGACACATTTCTAGGGTCCTAGCACATGGGAGCCACTGTGCCCTATCAGCCTTCTCAAAGCATCGGTATTTGGGAGGATGTGAGGGCAGAGGATACAAGGCTGACAGTTCATCTTTGGAAAGGTCCTCTTGTCTAGCCTTTTTTATCTGTGTGAATTTCTTAAAGTTATCTTTTTTTTTTCTTCCTAATTTTAGTTAACAGCTTTTGCTGGTTTTTATTTTTAAAAATACTGCTTATTGAGATAGAATTGGCTCAGAGTTGGACCATGTGCCTCTGCAGAGCTCTCTGAGGCCCTGGACACTTGCAGATAGGCTAACTCTTACAGGATGTCTGGTTCTAGCCCCATCCTGGTAGTTGGGGATCAAACATGTGACTCTATTTTGGTCCACTGCTTACATCTCAAAATAATCTAGCTGTTTGGAATAATCTCCTAGAGCTTTTTCTCAATGCTGTCTTGGATCAGCAACCCCTCTGGAATCAGATGTTGGCTGTCTCTTGTCTCAGCTGTCCTCACTGAGCTGTCTTCTTCCTGCCTCCCCCTGCCTTTTCCTCTGGTGTAGGCAGGGATATTATTTTCCAAGAGGGAAGTGAAGTCCAGATACTGTTCTTTGAGGAGCCTAGCCTGCCCCAGTCCTTCCAGGGGAGGGATGGAAAGTGGAGCTGCAAAGGCAGAATGAGGAAAGGCTTGGGCATGACTCAGGGTTGTGTACCTGCCTCTATCTTATGCTGCCATTTTCCTGCTGTCTCTGAGTGACTGCTCATTTTGTTCTTGCAGCCTACAACACTCCCACAGGGCACCATCAACATGAACCAGTGCACAGATGTGGTGGATGGGGAGGGCCGCACCAGCCAGAAATTCTCCCTGTGTATCCTGACACCAGAGAAGGAACATTTCATCAGAGCAGAAACTAAAGAGATCATCAGTGGGTGAGTACTCAGTGCCTTGAGAGGAGGCACACTGTGGGAGGAGGCTTTGCCCACCCACCTGCCTATCAGCAGGCCCTGTGTGTTGTTGATTCAGCCACATAATCACTGTCTCCCTTCCCAGGTGGCTCTTCCTCAAGCACCCTCCTTCTTTTAGTGCTGCCACATACCTGCCTACCAGTCTACATTGCATGCTTCATCCTGAAAACTCGGCCTCCCTCCAGGGCCACCATGTCTTCCTCAGGTCTCCTAGCTTTCCCACCTCCACTCTCAGCACACTCCAGCGCCCCTATCCCTTTGCCATGAGGAAGGGAAGTCCACAATGTATACCTGATCCAACCCCCCACCTAAAACAAATCCCTAACAATCAGATCTGTGTTGCTTGGTGGCATTAAGGCCCTTCCCAGCTCTGCAGCTAACCCTGATTCTACAGCACACCCAACTACCATGTTTCATAGGGCTAAGCTGGTAGTGATACTCATTACTCCTCACTGTAGGGTGATCTCTCTTTCCTCCAGGCTGTCCAGAGTCAGCTTGCATGTCAGCCTGTAGAGCATATCCCATGAGCCGTGGGGCTCCATCACCCAGCTCCAGGTTACCCAAATGTTTGAGCATCTTCCTCAGGGATGGCCCTTGAGAGTGGAGGTATGTCTCAACCATATCCCAGAGCCTCACACATGAGCTGCACCACTGTAGAGACTGGCTTCTTGAGTGGCAACGATGGGCAAGCCTCTTGCTCATGACACTCTTTTGAGGAGCTTTAGAAGGTCTGTCAGCTACATTGTTGGGAGTCACAATGGATAAGAACTCCATGCCTGAGTTTGAGAGAGCTCATGGTCTAATAATAGGGCATTCACTACCCACAGCCTTCTGCCTGGGCCGTTGTGAAAAGCTGTATGTGTATGACCTGTGTAGGTAGGCAGGCTCAGCAGGCCAGGTTGGGAGCTCAAGGAATAGATCTTAGAGAATCCCACTCATCTTTTTAAGTTTGAAGGAGGCAGGTGCATCTTAAGAATCTTTGGAAGAAAGCAGATCTGAGGAGTTGAAGGGAACTGACTGATAGCTGCAGGGCAAGATAGAGGAAATTAAGGATACAATAGTTCTTCAGTTTGAGCACAAGGATGTTTTTGGAACGCCACCTTGCTTTAGCATCTCAGCCATATCCTGGCCTAGACTGAGAAGAGGCCAGAGGGTGAGGGCAAGGCCATGTCCTGATGGCAGAGGAATGCCTTATGTGTTTCTTTAAACTTAATCTAGAACTGTGGGATTTAAGGTTATCTAGGGCTTCACTCTGCGTTGAGAAGCCTGAGGGAGCTGCCAGAGACATCCTCTAGATGTGAGTGGGCATCTGCACTTCTAGCTCATACCTCTTTCTGCTAACTAGCCTGGCCAGATGAAGAACCTCACCCTCCCATCCAGGGAGAGCATGGGAGAAAGGAGTCTGAGGTTAACAGTGCAGTGGGGTGTCTGGATCTGGGTTAGTGACATGCCACATAATTGAAGGGTGATGTTCAGCACTTGATCAGTCCTTCAACAGTCAGCCCAGGGTCCTTGCTCCATTCTGAACCCTTGCCTCATCCATGGTCACTCCTCTGTTCTCCCTTCTGTAAGCAGGTTTTGGCCTGCCATTTCCAGACACTTTTCTGTATGATGCTGTCACCTTCAGCTGCTCTCCATTATGGAGTTGAAGTCCTGGCACCCACCAAATCCTATGTCCATGCTTATCCTTCTCCTCTCTTCACTGTATTTATTAATATTTGTAACACATTTGAATAACAGTAGGCAATTCCTATTGGGCTTCCATGAGAAATGCAAGTGCAAAAGACACATTCTGTCCTGTGTACCTGATCTGTCACCTGTAATTCGAGCCTCATAGTATCACAAGATGCATGGTACACAACCCAGGGCCTTTTCAGACTACATTCTAAACTTCTGTGTTGCTGAGTCCACACAGGAGAACTCAGCAGCTCTGTTCATTGTTCAGACAGTATGTAGCCTGGCCATCCTTCACTCTTTCCTCAGGGCCCACTCTACACAGTTCCTCAGTGTTGCCAGGGGGTACTACCTGTAAGGCTTAAGGCATCCAGAAGGTTCTACAGTCTTCTCCCTACATTCTTGAGGCCCTGTGAGAGCATAGTAAATTTGACCTGGGATTTTGATGAAG
>PVKA01027737.1:0-30185 GCA_004027165.1 Ctenomys sociabilis | reverse complement strand
TGCTTTGAGTTCCTCATGATTTTTCTGTTGTTGTTTCTTTGCTTCAGATGCTGTTAATTCATATATATCAGTTGGAATAGTGCTCTCTGCACTTGTTCTGGGTGGGCATCGTTTTTCCACCCAATGTTTCTGGAATTCATTCTTTATTTCAGATTCTATGTATTCAAATATTTCTTTTTTAAATTGGGGAATTACTTCTCATTTTATTTCCTCTATAGCTTTCTGTTGTTGTTCCTTTGCTGCTGTATCTGTTACTTCATTTGTTGCAGCTGAGCTAGTGTCCTCTGCCCTTCCTGATGGACACGAGGTCTGGGATTGCATTTTTCCCCTTCTCTTTGTCATTTTGTATAGCACTGATCTTTGACCTTTGGTGTAGATCTTTGGTGCAGCTATAACCTTAGCTTGTTATGAGATTCTGGTGCCAGTCTATCGAGTTTGAGATTTTCCAGGTATGCCTATCCTGGATCGAGCTGTTGTGTTCAGTTCCTTTTTTGCTGCAGCTCCTTTGGTTCCCCTCTGTTGGTTCCTGGGGTCAGCCCTCCTGTGTCAGGCAGGGCGTTCCCCAGGTGGGTGGGCCTGGGCTTTGGTGGGTTTTCTGGGCTCACAAAAGGATAATGGATGATCTTATTCATTGAGTAGGCTGTACTGGGTTGACCAGCCTGTGCTGGGTGTGGTTCTACAGGCTGTAACCCGAGAAGGCTGGGAAAGGTTCCTCTGGTGCAGTAGGCCTGGAGCCCTCACTCACAGGCCAGGCTGTGCTGGGTTTCAGTCTGTGGTGTGGGACTGAGGATTGCTGAGAAATGCCCCTCCGGCGTGGCAGGCTTGGAGTTCTCACTCCAGGCCGACCTCCACTGGGTCTGGGGCTGTGGAGTGGGACCGGTAAACACCTGGAAATGTTTCTGTGACACAGTGTGCCTGGAGCTCTCACTGGGCCATAGGGGGCGGGGGGCAGGTAATCCCTTTGAAATGTCTCTCGGCACGGCAGGCCTGGAGTTCTACACTCACTGACCTTTGATGCCCAGAGAATCGGGGAAATTCCCACTCGATCAGTGGGCTTTAGGTCAGGGAATCCAGGGAGGTGTTGGTGAGTGGGTCCTGAGGTTTCAGGCCAGTCACTGGCTTGGAGGGGTTGGGGGCAGGGATCCGGGTAGCACGTGTGGGAAGAAGCCAATGGCTCTCCCTCAGACTCACCACACTCTCACTGATCGGGGAAGCCTGGTGAGTCGTGCAAATTCCCACTCACTGGGAGAGCTTGGTGCGGGATCCAGGAGGCTGCTGGAATCAGCTGCTGTCTCAGACCGTGGGTCTCGCTTTCTCGGGAGGTCTCTGGTTCTGGGCGGGTGCAGGCGGGATCAGGAGGATGGCGGAGTCGGCCGCGCTGTCTCTGGCCAGTCTCTGGGGCTGAACTCCCTTGTTTAGATGTGATCGAAACACAGAGATTTTAAATACCTTGCCTAAAATTCCAAATCTCACAAATAGACCTTGATTCTAGCTGAAGTCCACTTTTTTTCTCAGGCTTTGCACTTAATGATTTCTGCCTAATTAGCACAAGCAACCAGATTCAAAGATATGCTGAAATATAGAGGATTATATAAGATTACTAGTACACACTCATCTAAACTCTCAATATCATGGAAGGTAGGGTGTCTTGTGTGAGAAAGAGAAAGCATAAATAAGAGCCAAAGTGGATGACAGGCTGGGAAATAGGAAGAAAAAGTCCAAATAGGAAAAGGAACAAGCAAGGGGAGGGTGGAAAGTGAAGGAAAGGAAGAAGGAGAACAGGAGAGTAAAAGGAAGAGATGGAAACAAAGGTTTTGCAAATAAGGAGGAGGCAAAGTGTTCGAAAGAGGGGAAAGAATGGAGAATAAGGGCCCATAAGATAGCTCAGTGGACTAAAGCTCTTGCTTAGGCAAGCTTAGGGAAGCACAGGCACTGTGGTTCAAGCCCTGACACCACACGCCATGCCAGCCTCACACCCAGGGTGGGCTGAGTTTGCCACCAAAAAGAAAAAAAAAAGAATGGAGAATAAAATAAAAATCACCATATATTATGTACAGATAAAATTCCCTATGGTGAATGTGGTTATTATGTATATAAAAAGTATACCAACAAAATTAACTTTTAAAGAATTAAGATGTATTATATGCATGTACCAACTAATCAAAATGAGTGTTATTTTATGAACTGTGTGCAGGTACTCATGAAAATTTTAAAAAATTAAAAATTAAAAATCTTGCAATCATTAAAGAAAATGAAAGAGTCATGATGCTTAACTGCAAAACAAAGATCTTAAATGAAACCTGGTATGGGTAAAACATACATATGCACAAACACACAAGAGTGGGGACAATTTTGGAAATATTGGTATGAACTATGTATGTTAGATAAGATTTTTATCTGTGTTAAATTTCTTGGCTGTCCTTATTCTATTGTGGATATATAGGAGATTTCTGTTTTTAGCTTCTGTGTGTTAATATATTTAGAGTTGCAGTCTGGGAGTGTGTACAATTTTCTATCTAATAATTTACATATATATCTTTGGGATTTATTGTACTTCCCTTGGACCTGTAGCAGATATTCTGGAGACCTTTAGGGAAAGATCCACCTGCCTTACTACAACTGAGTTCTAGTCTATCCTCTTCTATTTTCATTAACAGGAAAAAGCTACCTTCTTAATTGTGTATAATGGTTGGTTTTATTTTATTAGTAACTTTTTTGTTTCTAGTTTGTGTATTTGGTACAGGGTCTCACTACACAGTTCAGGCCCATAGTGATTGTCCTATTTTCAGCCTCTCCAGTGCTGAGATTAGAGGCATGTGCCACCACACCTAGGCTTGGTCACCAGCTCAGCACTCCCCGAGGGCAGGGCCTGTGCAGTTTTGTTTTGTTTTTTGTTTTTTTTTTTTTTGGTGGCCAGTCTGCTGAGTTATCTTGCTGGCACTGGGTGGTCTTAAATCTTTCCCAAAGCCCTAAGTTTTTGTAAAACATGTACTACTTTCAGAGTCACTGTCCTCAGTGTTATTGTAGAATGTTGCACATGAAGAAGAAAGAAAACTATAGCTAACTGCAAATTATATTCATGGAAAAATAAGAGATTTTTATGAGACCTACTGGTGAGTTTTCAACATACAAACTTTGAATCTCTAACCAGTCACCAGTGAGCAAAGCACATACATCTCATATAATATTTATATTTGTTTGTCTTTTGATGATGACTATGGCAATTTCTCTTACTCGTGATCAGTTAGCCTCTTGTTTTCTGTGTGCTGCTATTAAAGGAATCAACTAGAAATATGGAGGAAGGACACAGGGTAAGCTGTAAGGAATGAGGAGGATTTTAAACTGTGTGAAGATGGTGTTGGAAACAGAATAAGTGAGGGCTCATATTTACAAATCAGAATACAACATGGAAGAGGAAAACAAATCTGAGGTAAAAGCTTTTCTCTCCCACAGAATCTCCCCAGATCTTGCCCTAGAGTCATGGAGCCTAATTTGTGTTTTTCTACTTTCAGTAGTGATTTGAGCACTGAAAAATATTTTTTCTTCTCTAAAAACAATTTGACTGACATACTAAATAGAAACTAATATATGGCTCAAGGAAGAGGTTAAAAAAGGTGAACTCAACAGGATAGCCACTCAACAGCCACTTAGCAGGGAAGACAGCTTAGTACAAGTAAGTTGTAAAGAGGTGGAGACGTAAGCCTGGGGACAGCTAAGGTGTGCATGCTGGTGTCATATGCAAACTCCTATTTGAAAATCTAATATTCAGTGTAATGCTATTAAGAGGTAGAAGTACTAGGCACAGTGCCACATGCTTATGACCCTAGTGCTCCAGGAGACTGAGGCAGGAGGATCATGAGTTTGAGCTCAGCCTGGACAATTTAGGGAAAGCTGTTTAAAAAACGAAAAAGATGGAGACTGAGAAAAGTAGGAAAATCAGTAGGTCTCTGTCCTCATACCCATATAAAGGGGGCTGAAGGAGCTCTTTCTCCCTTGCCCTCTTTTTAGTGTAAAGACATCCAACAATGGACAGGCCTTCCTTCTTCCCTTATCCCCCTCTCTGTATTGCTTTATTGTATGAAACAACAAAATATGAACTATGGGCTTGTCTTAAATTGTAATAGAAATGCTAGAAGTTAAACATTATGAAAAGCATTATTTGTTGGAAGATTAATGTAGTTGATGAAGATAACTGGGCTCTTAAGAAGAGAATTTGAAAAGGGTACAAACAAGGAAAATTTAGAGACCATCTTGAGTTTACTGTAGCATTGTAAAGTCCCAAGATAAGCAAAGCTTTATGTGGGCTTCTGAGTTCAAGGAGATACTTAGCCAGGGTGGCCAGATAGCTCAGCGAACTAAAGCACCTGCTTTGACAGAGCACAGCAGCCAGGGTTCCATCCCTGGCCTGCCAAGCCCACCCTGCCCCCAGGGTGCGCTGAGACAGTTGTTAAGACCCCATGGTGGCACACGCCTTTAATCCCAGTGCTTAGGAGACTGGAAACAGGAAAATCAATAGGAGCCTGATCCACAAAGTGAGACCCTGTCTACCCTGTCCTAAATTCATAAAATAAAAGATACTTAGCTGACTAAATCAAGCAAAGAAATCATTCCCATTGACCTCAGAGCATTAAAGAATTTAAACCTATTTAAATGGTGCATGGTAGAAGGCAGGTTATACAACTTCTGGAATAAACAAACAGATCCCACTCAGGCACAACTCCCTCTCTCAAGTACAATTTGTGATGGATCCCCTGAGTCTCCATGGACAGATCTAAGGTCTTATACAAACACTGCTCGAGGTTGTCTGACTTTATGTAAGTAGCACGATGTGTCTCCCTTGGCAACCATGTCTTCCCCATGCAAGATGCTCTGGCAGACAGAACTTCTGTGAGTCACTTGATGTGTCCTTGCACTATTAATCAAAGGGAAGCAAGTGGTAAAGTGTCCAAGGGGAAGCCATGCTTCCATCCAACCAGGTGATCTGTTTATCTAAGTAGAAACTCAGAGATAGAATTTTCCTACATTCATGCTGGCAGAGCAAGAGTTTGTCTCATAACTTCATGCAACAGAAGATCCCCACAGCATGGCAGAGCGCCCAGGAAGGGCCAGGAAGAGCCACTGGCTATGGTTGCTTTGGCATGAATGACTGCAATGCCAAGCTGCCAAATTTTCCAGCTGTGCTCATCTCCCAGCCCTGAGAATCACTTCTCTCTCTTCACAAGTAAATAGGTAGCTAGATATATCATATAGTAAGCACAGAAAAATAATTTCTCATTAAAATTTTTAAACAAATGAAGAAAGACGGTGAGTAACATGCTAATATCCTATTGTCTCCCCTTTTATACTTTCTAGATTGCCAGTGATGCTGATAATTTACTCAAAAACTGAACAACAACAAAAATATCAGAACCACTGAAAGTGCGTTTTCTCTACTCCGCCCATCTCTTGCCTCTTGTGGTTAACCTCTCACCCCAAAAGTATACCGTAAAACCATGGAATAGACAGCTGGAGTAAAAGTCAGTGTGGCTGAAATTAGAGAGAGACAGAGACAGAGGCACAGGCAGTGACAGAGACAGGAACAGGGACAGGGACAGGGACAGAGACATCAAAGTGAATCAGTGTTCCTAGCTGAAGGCCAACCAACCAATGAGGAAAGGGAGAGCAGGACAACAGTTAAGTAAGAAAACTGAACACATTTGTTCTTCCTATTTTCCTCCTTCCTCCTTCTCCTATCTTCCTCTTTCCCCCTTTCCTTACTCATTGAAACCTGAATTTTAGTGAACCTAGAATGATAGAAGAAAGGACATTTGGGGAGGATCCTTACACCCCATTCAGAAACCCTGAACTAGGTTTTCCAGGCCACAGAATGACCCCATCTGTGCCTGTGCTCCAGGCTGTAAGTGTAGGTCACTGAATTTCCACACACTTCCTTGTGACACGAGATTAAAGAAAAACAGCAGCCAGCAATAGCCTCGAATTCTCCTTAGTGTAAATATTATTGTAGCTCTAGCAAAGAACTGCAGCAGGACAGCACCCAGACGTCACCTTCTAGATGACAATCCTAGGAAATCTTGCTCTCTTTGAAGCCTGGCCATGAGACCCTGAAGCCAGGAATGTGTCCTAGACATGTTTTTTCCATGCAGAAAATCCAAGAGCGGAAGAATGTAGATAACAAGCAAGAAAGGAGGCCAGGTCTAAGCTAATTCTTGTGGACATTGCTGACGCCCTGACCAGCTCCAGACCTCATTCTTCCAGCATGCTCCTTCTCCCTCATCATTCTCAGGGGCGCCTTCCTTCACCATGCTACTGTGCTTTGTCCTGTTCCAGAGACCAGCTTCTGCATTTCTTTTCTTTGGGTTATCTACCAAAGTCACAGCAGCCTTGTTCACCTACTTAGAGAAATACCTACAAATTTACACTTTCTTTTTAAGCACTCCATTTCCAGCAATAAAAAGAAGACAGCAAGTGCACAGTCCAATTTCTCTTTGCTGAGATGGTATCATAAAGGCCTCTCCCAATAATGCATACACTATGAACTGGCAATAAAAAAAAATTTACCAACTCCCCCTCTGACAAAGGCCTTCTGTAGAGAACATATAAATATATGTTCATTATATATATATATATATATATATATATATATATATATATATATATATCAGATCCTCAAAATTGAAATACCCAGTCCAAAAATAGGTATCTGAGATGAATATACACTGCTCAGATGAAGCAATGCAAATGGCAAATAAATATATGGAAAAACACTCCATACCACCAGCCATCTGTTTCTCCCTTCTTTATTTTGTATAACTTCCTCTTTTTCTTCCTTTTTACAATTTTGCATCTAAACAACGAATCTGAAAACAACAATATACAATCCAACAAACACTGTCAAATTTGTATTATTTCATTTGGTGAAGCTCTGTACCATTTCTAATTTTTTTTATATTGTTATTCAGTATTCTCTTTAAAAAATTAAAATTAAAAAAGAAAGACTGAAACTCTCACTAATCCCACATCTTGACACAAAGGAAGACCAAAAGGAAGACCAACCTCAGCAGCGTGTTCACCTTGAGCCACAGCCTCTGGTCATAGGCTCTTGTCACCTGAGGCTCTAGAGATGGTGAAAATTCTGTGACGAAAGCTTCTTTGTGTAGTGATTTCCTTTTTCCTCAAGGAATAGGAAGGTGGGATAAGGAAAACAGGATGGCCTGTGGTCACAAAGCTGACTCTGAAAGATTTAACCAAGAAAGTAAACTTTTGGGAAGTGTTCAAGAGGCAAAGGATCTAAGAGAATGGAATCAAGGGAAGAGACAGAGGTGACAATTGTCAGTAGTATTATTCCACAGAATCAGCCAAGATGATCCAGTTAAACTGTAAATCAGCTCATGTCACTCTTCAACTCTCACTCTGCTGGCTTTCCTCTCTGCAGGAAGACCCAGGTCCAGAAAGATGTTGTATAGCTTTTATAGCCTAGATTCTGAACATTCCTCAAAGGTCCTTAAGTTTAGGGCTTGGTCCTCAACTCATGGTGCTGCTATAAGGTGAGGGGAATTTTCGTAGGTGTGGCGTATTAGAAGGAAGTTAGCTCTCTGGATGGGGGAAGTGCACCCTTCAAGGAAGTGGTGGCCTGTCTGTCTCTTGTACCCTCTAAGTTAAAAGAGGTAAACAGGCCTCCCGTGCCATGAACTCCTACTGTGATGTACTGTGTTCCAGAAACCCAAAGAGGAAGACCAAATAAACATGACCCGTACCCCCTGAAACTCTAAACCAAAATAAATTGTCGCTTTGTATTTTGTCACAGTAAGAAGAACATGATAATACTTATTCATGAATCTACTTCATTTATATCATCAAAGAGGCCCACACTGCCCCTTTTGACTTAATTTTTATCTTCTCTTACCCTTTTTCTCTGTTCGGTTTTACTACTTACTATGTATTACCACCTAGCACATGGTTTACTTGTCTGTTTAAAATATGCCCTTTTGCTACTAGTATATATATAATGCCTCAGAGGAAATATCACACTAGGTCTGTCTCTAGACCTGAGTCTGCCATTTTGTAGTGAAAGAACAAAACTTAAAAGAAAAAAATAGCATATATTGGGAAAGACAGCAAAAGGAAAATGATCCCAACCAGCAGGGAGATCAAAATGTGAGATATGTAATTTAAATATGGATAGAAAGATGAAGGAAGTTGAGAGGAACAGATAAGTCTTTGGTGGTTTCAAAACTGGACATATCTATCCTATCTGTAAACTAACAAGGATCCCATTTTAAAATCCTCTTCTCCTCCTTATCCAAAGATTCTAATACTTTCTACTTATTGAGACAAGCACATGATCTGCATTAGCCCTGGTCTTCACAGTGATCCTAAAATTAATCACTGTCCTAACCTTGAAATGAAGAAATGAGGGCAAAACTTTACTTATTCACAGTAGCCAAAAATGGAAGCAATACAAACTGTTTATGGATGGAAGAATGAATAATCAAAATACTCTATATCATCAAAACAGAATAACATTTGCCTATATAAAGGAATAAACATAAAAAGGCCACAGTGCCTAAGGGTTGATACCTTAAGAAATTTCCTTCAATATTAAAATTAAAAATGACAAAAGATGACTACCACATTATTGGTTTTTATTGAACACAGTTAAAGCTACTACCTACTTTTAATTTTCCTCTTCAAATAATTGAAGAATGTTAGAGCTAAAAAGTACCTAGGCATTTACTGTACACATTTTTGACATAAACCCATGGAAAAGTATCAGAGGTCTCTGAACTCCTTAGAATTATATACGGAATTTTGTATTTAAACACATATACAAACATAGTTGCTGGAAAGGATTCACTGTCTTTATTCTATTTTAAAAAATACATAAGACCTAAAAATCTTCTGTACAGAAAAGGAAACTAAAAGTAAAATAGCAATATAGAGAATGGCAAAAAATATTTTAAATCATATTTCTGCCAAGAGATAATATCCACACTATCTATAGAACTCCTATAACTTAAAAGAAAAAAGCAACAACTTGAATAAAGATAATCAAAATACTTCACTAGATATATTTCCAAAGAAGGCATTCAAATTTCCAGCCTATAACCGACAAGTGTTTGACATTATGAATTATCAGGGAAATATAAGTAAAACCCATAATGAGCTATTGCCTTACACCTGTTAGAATGGCTATTATTAAAAAGTAATAACAATTGGTGAAGAAGTAGACAAATACAGAACCTTATACAAAGTTAGTGGGAATGCAAAATGAAGCAACCACTGTAGAAAACAGGTTAGAAGTTCCTAAAACATGGAAAATGGAAATATATATAATCCAGCAATCCCACTATCAGATGTGCAAGCTAAAGACATGAAAACCAATACCTCAAAGAACTATGAGCCCACCCATGTTGACTGCATCATTATTCACAGTAACTAAAATATATTAGCAACCTGAATGCTGCTCAACTGTGAATGAGTAAATAAAATGTGTCATATGCACACAATAGAATACTATACAGCCTTTAAAGAGAAAAAAGTCCTGTTGTATGTACAATGACATCAGTGAACCTCTGGAACCTTGTGGTAAATGAAATAAGTCAGAATTACAAGGGAAGATATTTAATTGTTCCATTTCTATGGATTTTCTGAAATAGTCAAACACATAGAAACACATTAGAATAATTATGACCAGAGGCTTGGGGAAAGACATAATGGGCAATTTTCTTTAAAACGTATAAAGTTTAAGTTATGCAAGATGTGTAAGTTTTACAAGAGATACCTTGTAAAGTATTACATATATCTAACAATTCTACAATATATACTTACAATATTGTTAAGTGGGTAAGTCCCATGGTAAGTGTTCTTGTAACAAGTGTGTGTGTGTGTGTGTGTGTGGGAGAGAGAGAGAGAGAGAGAGAGAGAGAGAGAGAGAGAGAGAGAGAGAGAGTGGTATAAGAGAAGCAGAATTTGAAATTTACTTAACAGAATATTGTCAGTCATATTATTCCTCAGTTTTAAAACTGGAAAGTGGAATCTGTAACACAAGTCCATTCTTATATCTTACTGCACAAAACTCAGAGGAAAAAGCATGTAAGTATGAGACAGTTTTCCTCATCATCAGTGGGGACTCCAGGGAGAACACTCACTGTCCAGTCCCCTCAAGTTTAAGATCCAGAGCAAGAGCAGTGCCTCTCAGATCTGATGTGCATATGGATCGCCTACGACTCTTATCAAAATCAGGTTCTGAGCCAGTCGTTCTGGGATGGAGCTAGAGCTCTCATTTCCAATAGTTTCATGTGACACTAATGTTTGTGCAATAAAGTTTGAGTGATGAGGAACTCCACCACTAGTCCTTGAACACTCTCCCTTGCCAAGCTCTGGATTACTATATCAGAAGCAGGAAAACTCATTAAACACAATTTCCCAGGCCCTTCTCTTCTAGAGACACTGGCCCAGAGCAGGCCATGAAACATGTCTTTAAATGGCACAGCTAAGCCCAGCTGTATTTGGAAATTATACTTCTAAAATATAGCAGCCCTTTCAGAGAAATGGACTTAATTATTCAAGATGATCCATAAAGAAAGAAAATAATTTCTAAGGAAAAAAGGAAATTGCTATATTGATACTGAGCACAAGGGTTGGAAATGGTGTCTTCATTCAACTCTCAAATTAGCTCAGCCAAGTACAAGAAGAAGCTTACAAATTATATCTCCAAAACGCAAAAAACATTCAGTAACACAGGGGTTTCCAGGGTCCCCCATTTCTTGATTAGCCATTTATGTGCACATCATAAACATAGCTTATTTTATAAAATCAAGATCTTTATAATATGAAACTTAACAACACATTGTTCTAAAATAATATGAAACTGTTTACTACCAGACAGGTTTCCTACTATCTCATGGTACAGCAATAAATAATTCTTAGATATAAATATTAAATTCCTATACATGTATATTTTCCACTTCTTTTTATTGGCATATAGCTATGATACATAATAAGTACTGGTTCATTTTTAATCCTTCATGTTTAATTTCATAGAAAAACATTGTGCACAAAATGTGAATCTTGAATGTATGATGTTAAATAAAAGTAGCTCAAAGAACTAAATGTTCTTCAGTTCTACCTATGAGACAGTCTGTAAAATATAAAACTTTAGGAACAGAAAACACAATAGTAGTTGTGAGCCCCAACGGATAGAAGGGCTGACTATAGAAGATTTGGAGACACTGGGATGAGATGGCAATAAAGAGCTTCTGTATCGAACTGTGTTTGGATGACATCTTCTGTGTTGAGCATTCCTACAAATGTGTATTAAAATATATAATGTCCTGATTACTTTCTCATTGCTGAGACAAAATATCTAATCTCCACAAGTTAAAGGAAAAAAGATTAAGCTGGGCTTGCACTTTGTAAGTTTCAGCCCATAGCGGGCTGATTCCAAGGCACGGTGGCCTCTCCCCTATGAGGGCAACTGTAGAGGAGAAACAGCCCATGGCAGAGAAGCCAGCAGGCAGCAAGCCACAAGCCTCCCTTTCCCTTTTATGCTATCCAAGCTACCAGGCTTTTGCATGGTGTAACCCTCACCCAAGACAGGCTCTCTTATTAGCACACTCAAAACTGCAAGAAAACAATTAGTGAACTAATCTAGCAGCACACACCCTCAACTTCAGCATCACAAAACCTAGATCCAGTCACCTATAAAAAGCCCCATCTAGTAACTAACTCATGAGGCTTTGAAAAAACATCTAGGTACAAGCCATAACATATTAATTATAATGTATAACTAATACCCTATTAAACATGATCCTTTAGTAAACTAATCAATAAGTGTTTCCAAAAAAAACTCCTATGATAAATTGAATATATGACCGTATCTTTAGCTGTCTGGAAAATGTTAAGCTAACATCTTTTTTAAAACTAAAGCATAAGATGTGGTATTTATATATAATGGAGTATTACTCAGCTGTTAAGAATGATAAGTTTGAAGCATTTATACTGAAGTGGATGCCACTTGAACATATACTTATAAGTGAAATAAACCAGACACATGTGTAAATATCATATAGTCTCCCTAGTATAAGAAGTGAAAAGAAGAAATACAAATGGAAACGTACAACAATAACTAAAATCAATTTAGTCCGATAAGGCAAAGTGAATGGCATATGCTGTAGGATACTAATCAGCTTTTCTTCTTGATGCTTAACAACCCAAGTTCACAGATCAAAATTGGAGAAATAGAAGAGCCGCAAGGCCAGCCAATGTTTTGGCCCTAGCCTTTCAAGGTCAGCAAAAACTCAAGGCATAGGAGAACCTGTAATGTAACATCATAAAACTCAGTTGTGCCCAAAATTTTCTGATCATGGAGATTATGGAGCCACAGAGAAAAAAGATTGATGATGCCTGTGGAGAGTCACATGGAGAGAAAACTTTCTCTCAGGCTCTCACAGAGAGCAAACTGGTCAAGAATTGGCCATGACTCATCCACATGGATGACACAGACAAAGGATCTTCAGAATAATGTACAGGATTACAAGATAAACCCTGAGGGGACTTCACTGACCACTTAAGAAACATAAAGTACATGTGCTGGTATATAAGTCTTGCTCTATCTAGGTCTTAAGCATCCAGCAGAAAAGTATAAAAATGAAGTATGTTCCGTGGGGCCATAATAATAAGTTGAGCTGTAAATGGCTATGGTGGACAACTTCTTCAGATAACTCACTATTGTGGAATGCTGGACTGTGTTGGATTGTGTTGTCGAGTTCAAGCACCTAAGTTAGTTGAATGACAATGGAGTGCCCATCTCTGACAGGTGTAGACAAAGGAAGGGGTATAGAAAGGAAGAATCATGATGTGTATGTATAGACAGTACAGTTGGGATAGATAATGCTGTACTTCTACATAATTTTATGGGAGGCAAGATTTGCACTAATGGTGGTTAGACAGGATATTATGTCGGCTTCTAGTACTATGGGCAACCACTGGGAAAATAACAAGGTAGAAAGTATTAATTGTTGAATCTTTGATGTAATTCAGGTATAAAAAAAAGAAGATACGCAAAGAGCTACGCTCTATTTACTGATAAGAGACATACGGTATAATAATGTCTGTAAGTATAACATCATGTATGCACCTTCTGTCATACCAAAACATTGTGAAAACAGTTTGCAGTGTATTAATTTATCAAATCCAACTTGTCAAGGTATCTTAAAACTGTCTCATTGATATTTGTACTTGAATAAAAAATAAAATAAAAATAAAAACAAAAACATCATATCCATAAAAAAATAAAAGTAATACTGAAGCATATTGATTCTCATTAACTGATATTGATAATTTATTAAATGAGTAGAGAAACAAATGGTTTTATGCTTTTTTTGTTTTGTTTTGTTTGTTTGTTTGTTTGTTTGTTTGCAGAGCCAGGGATTAAACTCAGGCCCTTGAGCTTGCTAGGCAAGCACTTATTCAACTGAGCTATCTCCCCCAGGCTTCTGGTTTTATGCTGTTAATTAAAATAATTTTCTTTGATTCTATCTAATTCTTTAAAATGTCCATTAATCTGTAATATACTCTGAAAAAATTACAGATATATTATTTATAAAAAGAAATATTTAAGAATGATAGATTTGGAAAGATTTTCTCAAAATTAGGTAAATGCTGAGATCATTTCTCTAGTATGTAACTTTTCAAACTTAGTGTGCATATGAACTACATGACCATTTTTTTAAGCTACAAAGTCTAATTCAGAAGGGAGGCATGGGTCTGAGATTCTACATTTCTAAAAGCATCCTTGGGGATACCAATGTAGCTTATCCATGAACTACACTTTGAAAAGCAAGACTCCCACTGCAGCACCTAAAGAACCCATGTAGCTGTGCAGAGTAACCGCCTCTGCACTTTGCTCAGTTCTCCCTCCTTGGGGACATGTGAGCTGTCTTAGTGACCAGGCCAGCTCTTAGTTCCTTCCTACTGCATGTCCCTATGGAAAAAACTATTCCTGTTCCTATCTTATAATGATTGGTTGTACTCAGCCTCTTTGCTTACCTGCTGTGCAGACTTCCTTAGAAGAAAGGAAAGACTACTTAATAATAGCAGTGCCTTATATTTACAAATGGCTTCTACCACATGTATACACACATATCTGCTCCATATCAGCCCCACAAATATTCCTGGAATAGAAGAAAGTAGACATATTACAGACCCATTTACAAGTGCTTCATGGCAGAAGCAAGCAGAGACCTTTCAGAGCCAGAATGATCAGGCACAGCTTGAAGAAAAAAAGCACAAAGAGCTGCAGGTTGGGCACCAGGAGGGATTCAAGTAGATGAGTGCTGGGACAGATAGCAATACCAAAAAGGGAAGGGGGATTCAAAAACACTATATATAATTATTGACCCACTTCTCAAAAGCCCAATAACATAATCAGAAGCAAAATGCTTTTTTTGTGGTAAGTAAGCACTATTAAAAATTATAATTTAGGGACTGATACAATCAGATTTCAAGGGGAAGTATTTGATTCTAATGTAAGCAAAATGAACCCAGCCAGAAAGCTATTGAAGAGGAAAAAGTACATAGTGAAGGCATATACTTCAGGGGTAACAAGGTCAAGGGGGTAAAAATGTGTCCAGGTTTTGGTTCTTGACTGAATATAAAATATGTGAAAAAATAGGGCTGGGTGTGGTGGCGCATGCCTGTAATCCCAGCACTCGGGAGGCTGAGGCAGGAGGATTGTTGTGAGTTCGAGACCAGCCTGAGCTACAAAGTGAGCTCGAGGCCAGCCTGAACTGCATAGTGAGACCCTGTCTCAAAAAGACAAAAAATAAAAAAATTAAAAAAAATATGTGAAAAAATATATTGACAGTTGAAGTCATTAAGAAAGGTAAGCTCAAGGCTTGTAAAAATATGCCTGCCCTTTGACCCAATCATACCTCACCTATAATTTAAGACTTAGAAATGAATTCCTAAAAGGCAAAATCTCTTTCCACATTTTTCACAACTACTTTTATTGTAACACTAGTCATAAAATTAAAAACTAAAACGCAACCTAAATGTTCATAATATGAAATGATTAAGTAAATTGTAGTGCAATGGGATTATAATATCATAAGATTTGTGATAATTCTGAAGGGCTTAACACAAATCCTTTCAAAATAGAGAAATACATATCCTAGTTGGAAAGCACTAATGCCTTAACAATGTCAGTTGTGCCCCAACTACTACATGTGGATTCAATAGTGCCAAGGAAGTTTTTCATTTCAACAAATTAATCCTAAAATTTCATGAAAAGTAAATATATAGCATGTACCATGAAAATTTTATAAGGAAAGATTGCATTAATAGGTACCAGAATACACTATTTTCATAGTTGTAATAATCAGAACTACATTTATGGCACACAACAGGTATCTGAAAGAAACAGAATGATGTCCTAAGTAAACATAACCATATGGAAAGGCAATATGCAGTACATAACTCAAGAAAATAATGGCGAGGTCTTGAGTTTTCAATGAGTTGTAACAATATGCACTCAGAAGAAAATTGACTTTATACTTTAGTTATAATTCATAGAACCATAGAGTAATTAAAGATCTATTAGTAAAAAATGATCCTTATCAGTAATATATGCAAGAAGAGAAACAAAAAATTCAGAAGACTTCGTGGACAGATCTAATGAGATGAAAATGTAAAACTTAAGGCAAAGAAACAGTCTATTAAAAATATCTAGGGAAGGGGCTGGGGAGATGGCTCAGTGGAATAAGCGCTTCCCTGGCAAATGCAAGGGCCTGAGTTCAATGCCCGGTTCTGCCAAAAAAGAATATCTAGGGAAATATAACTGGAGAAAAGTGTGCAATTATAGTATGAATATGGCTAATAAGAGACTCCAAAATTAACTTTAAGAAAGATAAACATCCAAAAAGAAAAGTAAGACTAGGATTGAGTGTCTATAACATAAAGGAAAAACTCAGGTTATAATAAGCCTGTGAACTCAACCTAATTAAAAACAATCACAAGCAATTAGAACAATCCATATCATATTCTTATCAAACTGGAAAGATTGACAATGTCTAAACTAGTGCTTGCAAAGATGTGTGAAAACACACTTGACAGAAGTGTATATTAATAAGCATTTGAGTACAATATTTCACAGCATGTATTAAAAACTTAAATGTTCCTACTGAATGACTCAGTAACCTCGATCTTGGAAGTTTCACCTGCCTTTCTGAGGACTGATTTGATAAATACCTATCAAATTTTGTTGATTTCTTTGACTCAGCTATGTAATTTCTAAGCATGTGTCCAAAGATACACACAAAGATAATCAGGACAGTGCTTTGACCATATAAAAGTGGCATTTCCAGTGAACTAACAAGGGGAGAATGAAAGAATAAGTGACAAACTGTAGCCACAAGAACGAAGAAAATAAATCTCTAGGTAGTAACCTAGAATATGTAGTTACAGTAGGTTTTAAAAATTCAAGTTGTAAAAATTATTGTATTTTGGGTTCTAAGACATATGTAGTCTCCTATATTGATGTAGCAATTTATACATGTGAAAAAGCCTAGATATACACCCACATCAGATGCAAGAAAGAGTATGCATGACTTGGATTACTTTTCACTTTACAATACAGGTATAGTGCTGTGATTTTGGGTTCTTTTTTAAGCATTCATGTTTTATTTAAGAAGGAAAGGTAATTGTTCGTATTGTTCATTTTCCTGCTGCGGGGACAAAATACCCAGCACCCACAATTTAAAGGAGAAGAGGTTTATTTGGCTCATGGGTTCAGAGGATTTGTCCAAATTTGGTTGACTGTGAGGCAGAAACAACATGCTGGAGAAAATCTCCTCATCTAGTGGCTACCAGGAAAAAGCAAGAGAGAAAGAGGGGAATGAGGTAGGAGAGAGATTGGGAAAGTAAGAGAAGGAAGAGGAGAAAGAGATGGAGAGGAAGGAGGAGGAGGAGAAGGAAGAGGAGGAGGAGGGGAGGAAGAGTACAGCAGCAGAAGATCTGAGGACAAAATTATACCCCCAGATCACACTCCCCAGTGACTCACCTCCCGTAATCAGGCCCTGTCTCCTCACAATACAGTGAGCTGTGGATTAGTTCACAGCATCCTTGGTCCTACCAACATTTCTAAAACACATGAGACCTTGAGGGAATATTTTATTGTTAAACCATAACATCTTTTAAAGAGAAAAGTTAAGGGATTGCAGGAAGAGCAAAGGCTGGGAAAAGGCTAGAGAGCCTAGATGTACTCTCTAGAGAATGACCCAGCCTAGAGAGCATTTGAGGGCCGGCCACATTAACTCAGCAGACTAAAGTGCCTTCTTAGGCAGAGAGCAGCAGCTGCACTGGGTCACGGAGTGCCCTACTGGCCCCGCCTCTGGGGCGTACAGAAATGGTGAATGAGACTGGGTATGCATGTTTGTAATCCCAGTGCATGGAAGGCTGAAAACAGGAGAATCATTATGAGTCCGATCTGCATGGCGAGATCCTGAGACCCTGTAGACCCTGTACTAAGTACATTAAAAGGAAAGGAGGAAGGAAGGAAGGAAGGAAGGAAGGAAGGAAGGAAGGAAGGAAGGAAGGAAGGAAGGAAGGAAGGAAAGGAAAGGAAAGGACAAAGGAGAGCAGTTGAATAGCAGTGGAAAAAGCCAGGGAAGGAAAGGATTAACAGCAGTTGTCTGCACACCTTTGTAGAAAAAGAGGTCAGTCTCCAACCTGAAACTCTTAAATTAGAAGCTCTTCAAGTAACACCCAGATGCAGCACATTTTGAACATCCCTTCCCATGATGCTGGTGTGCAGCAAACTGTGATTACCATGCAGTTAGAGCTTTGAGAGGGAATCAGCAAAGAATGCTGATGGGTGTAGTATGTTCTTACTAACTGTGACAAATGAAGAAAGGAGTGAATCAACTGTGGAAGCCACTCAGAAGGTTACCAGGGTCAGGGAAGTGAGAAAGTCACATACTGGAATGAAGAAGCTGAGGGGGCAGAAAAGATTGAACAGGCAAGCAAGGTGGAAGAAAGGAGAAGGGGAAAAAGGAACTTAGTGTTTCTTAATTTTGTATCACACATCAGGCACTTTGTAAGTGATATCTCCATCGTTATTCCTGTTTGGGGAGATATACATTACCGTATCTATTTACACTGAGGAAATGATGCTCAGAGAAGCTAAATGAACCAGGTCTGGGAGGCAGTGAGCAGACATGGAGTCTACAGTTCAACTGGAGCACCATCCACATGAAAAGGAAGAAGACATCACCAGGACAGATGCAGAAATGAGCAAGAAGGAAGCACAAGAAGAGGGGCCGAGCATCCTGCGTGTAGAGAAAGAGGCAGTGAAAAACAACCACAGGACAGAGAAGAGGGTGAGGGGCAGTACCTTCTTCCATTATTGCAGCAAAACTGCAGCAAAGTAACTCACTGACAGTGAATACCGGTGACTTGGGGACGGTGCACTAGTTGATTCAGGCAGTAATTGCTTTCATACTTTTTCCTATGTAAGGAAGAATATGAATGGCTTTTGCAAGAGAAAAAATGATGGTAGCTGTGTTTGAGTTACTGTCAACATTGAAATAAAATTCAGAGCCTACACCCTTACTAGAAAAGATAAGTTCTGCATCTGTAGAAAACAATAAAAGTGTAGGTTACTTGGGTACTACCTGTTTCGGTATTATTTTCAGGTGGCAAAGTAAAAACCCCCGAAATCTTACAAGTTTTGACTTTGGGTATTAAAAACAGAAAGCAAAACCTCTTTGGGCCACTGTTTCCTCTGCCCCTTTTTCACGCCATCCCCTTCTGGAAGGTGAGACTCCCGCTGCTGCAGCCCCTCCCAAGGATGGTCAAACCACTGCTCAGGGTTGGTAGAAATAAGGAGAGAATTTGGACACCAACTCTCAGTGCTTCCACTGGCTGGAAAAATGCCACCTCGGAGGTCATTCGACATGTTTTTATTAATGCTTTATCTGTTTGCTGGTACAGTTGCAGTGGCAGATGTATGGCCCTGACCGTGCAAAGCCGACCTGGGGAGAACCGGTGATCCCTCCCCACGTCGCCGCTGCGTTCCCGCCCTCCCAGCTGCCTCTGTCACCTTGCGAAACTGGCAGGCTCTGGGCACTTCGCACGCTGGAGACAAATCACGGTTTTGCCTCCAGCAAGGAACACACATGTAACACAGACTCCTCCTCAAATGAAGAGCCAGCGAACAAGTGCACGGAGCGCAGCTTCTCAGAGGCACCCCGGCTGGACGCGAAGAGAGGGGGCTGTCTCCCCAGACACCCGGTCTTCTGGGCTGGGCTTTCGCCGCCTTCCTTTTGCCGTTTCACTCAGCAGCTCTCCGATCTCTGGATTTTACCGGCTGTCGAGCAAACAGCTTGGCACACCATGGGTGTCCGTGTCCTCTCGTGGCGAGTGCTGCTGGCCTGACAGGGCAGACTTCACTCGGCAGAAGTGAGTACTCCGACGAGGGGCGGGCGCCTTCCTCCTCCTCCTCCTGGGCTGCGGGTTCGAGGCCCGCGCGGGACGGAGCGAGGCGGCGGCGCGGGCTGCTGCGGGAAGCGCCGGCGGCGAAGGCAGCCGTGGCCGTGGGAGTTCCCAGTCTGGGACCACAGCTAGCTTCGGGGGTCCCTGATCGGAAGCCCACTAAAGTGTTTGCCTCCCTGCGCCTGTTCCCTTGGGCTCCGTAAACCGCACCTGCAAGTGAGCCGACAGGATTAGTTTCGGCCTGAGCTGAGAGTCTCAGAATGAGCGTTGTTTTGGTCCAGAAGAAAAGTACGAGGCGGAGGAGAATAGCGAGAGGGGCAGGGATCCTACAGGTGGGGCGACGACCGCTAGCTCCCGGGTCTCCACTGCACTGTGGGGAAAGTTGAGCGCCGCTTGCTCTGCCCACCTCCCAGCCCTCCAGCTGCGGCACCCCTCGCCCTCATCCCCAGCCTGCCGGGAGGAGGGGGCAGCAGCCTTTTGACTGGAACCCGAGCTCCGCGGCGCTGGAGTTGGAACCCCCCGGGAGTAAACAGGGAGGAGAACGGCAAACTGGGCGCTGGGAAGCCAGTCGGCTGTTCAAAGGGAGGCAAGGTTAGAGGTCGGACTCCAGGAGTAAGAGTTCCCTTTTAGTGTGACCTCTGCCTATACCCAGGGAAGCTGTCCGCATTTCCCTCACGCAAATCCCTTAGGATTTTCTGTGATTGGACTCGAAAACTGATGAAACCTTATTAATAATCCTGACGGATCCTTTCTTATTCATTCAAAGTGTTGGCAGGCAAGGATTTCCCACCTGAGTCTCCTGACCAATGCACTGCTACTAATCCTATAGCTCTGTCCCTCTGCTGTGCCACCTGGGACAATACACTTAAGTCTCTCAGGGCCTCAGTTTACTCAGAAAAATTTAGTGGGATTTAATGGGGTAAATGTGCAATGTTGAAAATTTTCACTTTAGTGGCTTTTTTCAAAGTAAGGGCCAAGGAAGACAGAGATCTTTTGCAAATAAGGAGACCAAGAGTGGGAGGTGGGTGGATAAAACGGATTAAGATGTTTATGTGAGTGCATCAACTCCCCAAGATGGAGGTAATCATTATGTCCTACAAATGTGTGCTAATAAAATGTTGATTTTTTAAAAAATAAAAACTAGGGATCCTAAGTCCTTTTAAGAATTAGCTGTTGAGTTTTCTTCCTGTGGGGGTGGGAGGTAGAGGAACTTCTTATGGAATGTATGCAGAATTTTATATGCAATTCCTTAAGGTTTGTAGACACTTCTGCACACCATACCTGCATTCCAGGTGAAAATTCACTGCATAAACATCACCCACCCTAAAGGCAGCTGGGGTAACTACAGGAGTAACCCACAAACTTTCTTAGAGGGGCCAACCACACTGCTGAAGGAGATGGCCTTCCTGCCTGCGGTAGCTCCCTAGACAGCTTCTCAAGGGTTTATTAGTCTTTGCCTCACCCAGGCCTTTCCTCATAAGTCTTTCACAAACTTGCCTACCTCTGGAGGTTTTGACCCTATAAGCAACACTGGCGTGCCATCTGAAGAGGGTCACTGTACAAATAAAAGAATGTTGTTCATGTCACCCAGTTAGAATAGAGAGAAAGGCTAAGATTTTATTTAAAAGCAAAGTATGATTTGATCCCCTAATGCACAGTGTAGCTAGGTTTTCATTGTGATCTCTGTCCTTTGTCTTTAAGAGCAGTGGATTCATATCTTGTGGGGTCCCACATTTTCCACTGACACTGCCAGCAGGATACACAGGTCTATGAACTGGAAAACACATAAGATTTTGGAACCCAATATACTGTGCTTCAGGTCACAGTTTCCACATTTTAGCAATCCATTGAACTTTCCGGAGCCTCACTTTCCTGTCCACAAAATAAGGAATAATACACTTTGTTGTATACTTCTTGGGTGATGAGAAATATTGTTCGTGTCATGCCTGACCCAGAGTCAGTGATAACTTGCCATCATCAATATTAATGAGAGATTTAATTAAGTGTCCAGTGGTCTAAAAGCTTTTCAGAGTGGTTTTCTCTTCTACAGGGCTTGTATTAGCAGAATGAGTGAAATCAGCTCTAGTCTAATTATTCTCAACGATGAGTGAGTGAGAGTTCAGATCATAGGGCCTCATTACTTCTCCAGCTGTGCTGGGTCAAGCACTCCATTTTGCCAACAAGTAAAAGTATGACCATACTATGGATTCTCTACCCTTCTCTTTGTTCTCTTTTAATGCATAGTGTTGACTACAGGTTTACTATCTGTGCCCATAACTACAAAAAGCTGAGCATGGAAATCAGAGAAGTCTCATGCATGGGTCCATATCTAAATATATCAGAAACTATTCATGTAGAGAAGTCTATATTGTTATCTTTCACTATTTGGCATAGAGTTGGTTTGAAATTCAGTTCCTACTCACTGTTTCTCTCTGTCACACTCTGGAGCCCTGGCCTCTCAGTCACAAGTGGTTATATGACACAAAAATGTGGGAAAGGTGGGGCCAGGGAGATGGCTCAGTGGAATAAGCGCTTCTGTTGCAAGCACAAGGACCTGAGTTCAATCCCTGGTTCCACCAAAAAAAAAAAAAAAAAATGTGGGAAAGGAATATCAGAACCTTAAAAAAGAAGTTGCAAAGATCCATCAGCATATGTGGATATACAGTCTGGTGTGCAAAATGATAACATTGATAGCTATTATTCATTGAGCCTTGAAGGTGTATTTTCATATATTACCTTAATTAGTTTTCATAAAAAAAAATTTACTTTCCTGTGTTAGTACTTTTTTCATTCATGTATTCAGCAAACATTTGCTGATTTCTGTTTCATGCTGGGCATTTGACAGCACAAATAAGATAGAGAGGGTCTCGCCTTTGATGGAGCTTCTTGGTATAACAGAGAAAAATACTGGACAGGGGAACACACACATAAAGATTATTTCAGCTGTTAATCCATGCTATGAAAATAATAGCATGAAATATGAAAATAGATGCTAAGTGCTAGAGAGTATTCAGAAAAGCAAAACTTTAAAGATGAAGTCAGAAGAGATCTTCTTAAGAAAGTGATCCTTAAAACTTAAACTTGAATTAAGAAAAAAGAGAGAGAGAACCTTCCCTGGGCTGTCAAGGAAAATGGCTGCTTTAGCTGAAGAAATTGCAAGGGAAAGAGTCTAAAATGGAATGAGTGAAACACTACAGCCCAACTCTAAAGCTAGGTCCTTATGAAAACATGTTGGATATAATACAGAGGGAATTATTGCTTCAATGCTTACTATACAGTTCTGGGCTGTGCTGTACAGCTTATACTCATCTTATTTAATCTTCCCAAATACATGGTGAATTAGCTATTTTCAACTTGGCTTTGTCATTGAAACAACTGAGATTCAGAGAGGTAAATCAGTTGGTTCAAGGCTACAAAGCTGATTTAGAATCAATAAGAGAAGATTCTCTGAGTGTCACATGAATGATATAGTTGAATTTTGGGGATTCGTGTGGACAGCATACCACAAGCTTTAAGGCATATTGAGAAAGACTAGATAAAAGTTGGGTATTGAAGGATAAAATGTTAGGGCAAAGACAAAAAGGAGAGGTGGAGAAAGGACACCGCACATAAGGAAAATTGCACAGTCACATGGCAGTGGCTATGTCCACAGGATTTTGGATTTGCTTTTCTTTCGAAGCCAACTGTGAAGTGATATAATGAGGGTCACTGGCAGGCGGAAGATGAGTGTGGGAAAGATGGATCTCTTCTCTCTCCTGTTTCACCAAGTAACTGAATTTTGGGACAAACTTGAGAAAACACTGAACAAAGCACAGAAGGAAAAGTTGTTTGAAAATAGGGGGAAATATTGCTGTTATATCTTTATGAACTTATTATTTAAGACCCATGCTACTTAATGAAAATATAAAGTGAATCATATGCAGGATTTAAATTTTTAAGTCACATTAAAACACATTAAGATGAAATGAGAGGGTGGTTAGTTTAGTATGTCTCATGTAAGCAAATTAATTTAGTAAGTTTCACGGCATGTGGCCTTTGAGACAGTCTCTGTTGGAAGATAGTGCACCGCCCGAAGAAAAATACATACAAAGGCACATTAGGAATTAACTACTGACAATGATTTCTATCTGTGGTCTCAAACTTCAGTTAGTGTGTCTGGACTGCATTCCTGAGTTCCCTAGGTGTCCATTGCATTTGGCTGTTCAGCACGGTACATGGCTAATCCAAATTAAGGTGTGATGCACACTGTAGATCTCAAAGAACTTGTACCCACACACACAAAAAAAAACCCTTGATTTTTATCTTGATTATATGTTGTTATAATATTTTATATATACTGACTTACATGACACTAAATTACTCACCCTCCCTTTGTCTTAATTTGTTTTAGTGTGACTTAATAAAAAGTTTAAATCCTGCATATGATTCACTTTATATTTTCATTCACTAGCATGGGTCTTAACTAATAAGTTCATAAATATATAACAACAGTATTTCCTCCTATTTTCAAATGACTTTTCTCTCTGTGCTTTGTTCAGCGTTTTCTCAAGTTTGCCCCAAAATTCAGTTATTTGGCAAAAGAGGAGAGAGGAGACCTATCTTTCTCACACTCATCCTCCTCCTGCCAGTGACTCTCACTATATCACTTCACAATTCGCTTTGAAGGAAAAGACCAGTTGCTTATATCTATCATCAGGACCTATTCTCTTATGAAAGGAAATCTCACCTGGCTTTCAGAGAGGCTGTGATGAAAGAGACATTTGAAACTCTAAGTATAGGGGCTGGGGAGAGAGATCAGCACTCCAAGCACCTGCCTGGCAAGTGCAAAGACCCAAATTTGATCACCACAACCACCTGCCAGTCCAGCTCCAGAACCTCAGGAGCAACACACAGGCCCTAAAACCTGTTGTGCTTGCACACACCTGTAAACCCAGTGCTAGGGAGGCTGAGACAGAATGATCACTATGAGTTTCAACTGCACAGCAAGCCCTTGGGACAAATAACTATTTTTAACCTAGATTTAAATTTTGACCTTTAAATTACTTCCTAAGACAGTGTCTTTTTTAGATCCTGGTACTGTATAAAATCAGATGAGAAGAGAACCAAGATTTTAAGATGTTTTTCAAATCTCATTGAATAAGTCATCTTATGTGATGAGAAGTGTTTCTCTCTTTCTGTTCTTGATTAAAGCTGCTAGAACAGCCCCACTTTCCAGAAGGGCTGCTTCAGGGGCATCTCACAAGGCTAACTCTGGTTTCTTTATTCACTGGCTAAAATGACCCTCAAATATGTCAGTGAAGTAGATATAATTATCCTCAGGTCATTACTTCCAAAGGAAAGAGCAGTCATATTGCGGTTGGAGAAAGACTTTGGGCTGAGTGATCCCGGGCTTAGAGTCCACTTTTGTCTACTAATTTGTATGTTGCCCTCAGCCTCCTTCCCCCAATAAACCTGAAACTTAGAGTGATAAGATTTCACATAAAACTAATGGACAGAATAGACTTCAGGCCTAAGTCCTGATGGCTTCACAAACATTTGCCTGCAAGAAGGCAATTTACAAAAGTATAACAAAAGACTATACAAGGTGCTCTTAGAGATACAATGAGACAGTGGTTCATTTCCACTTGAAATCAAAATCCAAGGGAAATAGCCATTTGGAAGCTGATTTGAGTGAACTGTGGTATATCTAAATAGCAACACATATTTTTCAGTATCTTATGAATAAAGAAGTTTATTCCAGACTGCATGAGAGAAATGAAAATGGACGAATGGAGCGAAGTCCTTGCTTTGGGTGGAGGAGCATAATCCTTAATTGAGAAGATGGACATAAACATAATAAGACAGGAGAAGCTCAAGAGAACATTCTCTAAGAGTTACATACAGGATGCAATTAGAGTTTGGGGATTCCAGAGGGCAGCATGCCACAACATTAAAACATACCAAGAAGGATGAGATAAAGTTTGGCCACTGAAGAATAAAATGTTAGATCAAAAACAAAAAAGACCATTTCGTATCTGTATATACAAAATGGTTAAGACAGATATACAGCTACTTTTTCTTAATTCAATAAGAAGAAAGATTTGTACTTATAGTGTTTGGGCAGAATATCATGTCTGCATCTTGTACTATGAATAACCACTATGAAGACAACAATATGCAATATATTAATTACTGAAACTGTCCTACTAATCAGTTTTGAAATGGTCTCATTGCTATTTGTTTCTCAATAAAATTAATTTAAAAAAAGAGAGAGGAGAGAAAAAGATACTTAAGGTAAAATGTGCTATAAGGTAATGGATGTGTGTGTATGATTTTTGGTGATGTAGGAAAAAAAAGCAGATACTATTAACTTACATTGGAATCACCTAGTAAACTTCAAAGCACTCATGCTCCATCTCCAGAGTCTTCATTTAATCAGTTCAAGATAGGGGCCTGTGCATCAGTGGGTATGTTTGTTTCTGTGACAGTTTTTGTTTTCATTCCCCAGAATACTCTAATTAATGTGAAGCCAGAGTAAAGAAAAAGTCAGAAAAAAAATCTCAGTGTTTTGTCTCATGATCATAACTTAGAGGAGCACTCTTTTAGAAATAATTAAATGGACAACTAAAGAAGATGGCCTTTACATTATGGAAATTGTATGTATACCTGTTTTTTTACATAAAAGAAAAGTTCTAGAATGGTTCTATCAAATGATGTGGCCATAGTCTCCTGGTGACCAGTCCATTGCCACTTCTGGACTTGGGCTCATTCTGCAGTCATTACCAGCTGAAGTGTGGAACAGTTGGTAGCTCATATCTGCTGGTGGCCCCAGGTCTTCACATAATTAGTACCTAGGGTGTATAACTGTGCTTGTCAGTGCCTATAGTGGATATTTTATAATAATCTATAAGCTTTCACACATCTTCACTTTACAAATTGGGAAACTGAATCACAACTTGCCCCTGGATATTTGGCTAGCCAGTAGTGGCTACCCAATGTCCCATGTGCCTCACTGAATTTTATCATTGAAAGCTCTAAAAGGTTCACCATTGGATGATGGAGCTCCAAGTAAAACCCTCAGCATGAATACCCCATATATTATTGGGTACCCAAAGTGCATGTGATAGTTAAATTGTGTTCATTTCATTGACTTGTGAGCCACTGAGATTCCTAGAGTACAAATTTGGCTGCATTTGGAAGGAATATAGAGGCCTGACATTCTGGATTTTATACTGTTCTTGCCCACTCCCCTTGTTGCATGTTCAAAGGTGTGAAAAAGTAAAAAATTTAATTAGAGAAAAACTTTCCTAAGTCCCCACTCAAGAAGGACCTTCTAACCTCTCCAGAATTCTTTTCACTGTCTGTGCAATCTAGAAACTCCAAGGGGACAGGGCTGCTGGCTCTGCTGTAGCAGATCTTGATGTCATTCACATGATACTAGCACACACAATGCAGGTGATGTAAGGCCATGGAGGCTTTGACCCAATTTCAGAGGAATACTGAAAGGTCAGACGAGCAGTCCCTGAGAGGGCAGCAGATAAAACTTGGGGAAAAGCCAGAGATTCACTGAAGAGGAAGTCAGGGATGCCAAGAAAGTAGAATGTCTATCTGGCAAAGAAGCTGTAGGCTCTCTAAGGAGCCACCCCAACCAAGAGGGCCACAACCAGCAATACTATGGAAGTGGGGCCCCCCAGCCCTCTGGAACTCATATGTAACCACCAAGTGCCCCAGATGATGGATAAAGCTATAGGATTTAATGCTGATCCACTGTGTTTCAGTCTTGCTTTTATGCAGTTCTTTTCTATCTCTTGATTCTTAATTTTTGGAATAAGAGCATTTTCCCAATAGCATTGTATCTGGGATTTTTTATGCATTTAATACAGACTCTTCAGAGTTTCACTATGTAGACTGGACTCATAGTGATCCTCCTGTTTACAACCTCCTAAGCACCGGGATTACAGGCCTGTACCACCACACCCAGTCTCAATCACTGTTTCAGTATTCCCTGGGGTCAGGGCCAGCATGGCAGGCCTGAGGATGAAATCCCTCCACCCCTGCCTCTTCTTAAACAGGTACTTTAATCTGCTGAGCTATCTGGCTGGCCCTGTATCTGGGAATTATGTTTTGTTTTGTTTTTAATAGAGGTTCAAAACTGTAAAATTACCTTGAATCTCAGCATAAACTTTGACTTGCTCTTTTAAAAAGTGCTAGAAGTGGGGTTTTGCTTGTTTGTTTGCCAGGAATTGGTTTTATTTTTTGGCAGTACCAAGAACTGAACCCAGAGTTACATTCCAGCCCTTTATTATTTTTTTAGTTCTAAGATGTAGTCTCACTAATTTGCTCAGGCTATGCTTGAACCTTTGCTCTTCCTACTTCAGCCTCCAATAGCACTTAGATATTAGGTGTGTGCCACAATTTCCAGCTTAACATACTAGGAATGTTGAGACCATAGGAAAATGGTTGCTTCATTCTTCATTGCACATAGGATAGTGGGAGCAACATGTAGGGGTAATTATTAACTTGTAGATTTGGAGATCAAGTGTGGTTTAAGAAGATATATTTTGGTTTAAAGTTGAGGAGAGGTACAATGGGGTGGTTAACCTTAATTATGTTAACTTGATTGGCTTGGATGCCATTGAAGAAACTAATAAAACACATTTTTGGCACGTTGGGTGGGACTAGGTGGACAATGGAGGCTTAGCCTTAAGTACTATGTCTGGTTCCCTCACCATTTATTCTCTGAATCTTTTCCTCTGATTTTCTTCCCAGTTGTCATAAACTGATCAATGTTGCTCTATCTTAGCCTCTATCATAATGTTTCTGCCTTAGAGCCAGTCAGCTACTACCTGAAACCATCAGCCAACGTAAGTCTCCCCTCCTTTAAATTGTGGGTGCTGGAGCTGGGCGTGGTGGCACATGCCTGTAATCCCAGCTTCCGGGAGGCTGAGGCAGGAGGATTGTTGTGAGTTCGAGACCAGCCTGAGCTACAAAGTGAGCTTAAGGCCAGCCTGAACTGCATAGTGAGACCCTGTCTCAAAAAAAAAAGACCAAAAATAAATAAATAAATAAATAAATAAATAAATAAATAAATAAATAAATAAATAAATAAATAAATTGTGGATGCTGGGTATTATGTCTCAGTAACAAGAAAGCTAACTAATATTGTGAGTCTGCCCAACCTTATCAGTGTCCAAATAGTTGGTTCATAACAATGCTTTTTCCTACATGAATGAGTGTTGCAGATTGACAGGTGAAGATGACTAATTCACTTAAACCACTAAAACTATAACTATATGAGGGTCATCTGCATAAGGCTAGCTGCAGTGATCTTTGAGCCCAATACCTGTCAGTTTGTGATCCACCCTCAAATGAAGTTTGATCATATCCACTTGACTTCATCCACTCACTTGTAGGACTAGTTGTTTACTGTCACTCCATATTCCCAGTGCTTGACAGCTTGACTGATCTTTCTTGTCTGAAGCTCCTATTCACTGGAAGGATATCAACCCCTTGTTTCACACTTTTAAGTATATAACAAGAAATTCTATATATAAGAAGAAATTGTAGAATTTTTAAAAAATTTCTTCTTTGCATTAGGAACTTCTAGACTCATTAGCAGTGAGAAGACGGGTATGTGGCTCCTTCTGAAGGATGATAGAAGAATGCTAGAGTGCTAAAGAGGAAACACAGCACCGTTAGTGTAAGTAGGTAGAACAGTTTGTGCCATTTGGAATGATTTTCTTGTCTTCTCTCTCCATATTCACCACTGATTTAAACCTAGTTTGAAAGAACTTCATCTATGTCAAGGGCAAACCTTTAAAACTGTGGTCATAGTGGTCCTCAACACTGATTGCACCTAAGAATCATCTTGGGACCTGCTAAAAAATTATACCCATTGAGTCAAGATTCTGGAAATAGGGCACTGGCAGCTTTATAATTTACAGCTCTCTAAGTAATTATGATTTATATTCAAAGCTAAGAATTACTCCTCAACTATGATTCAAATCTTGATTACTTATATCTATTTCTTCTTTTGTCTTATCTTGGGCTGCATGACCCAGGGAAAGCTTCAAGCCATGCTATTGACTGGGAAGCATAATTTTTTAGCATATTAAGTTTTCCATTTTTAAAAAACAAACCTTATGCTTAAATGTTCTGGATGGCCTCATGACTAAAATTTCTTTTTAAAAAATATTTTATTAATATATATCTGTAGTACATGAAGTTTACATTCACTTTAGGGAGTAGGTACATGTACAATGTATCTTGATTCTTTTTTATTCCCCCTCCACTCCACACCTACCTCCCTCTCTCTGTCTCTCTCAAGTATGAAAATCAAATCTTACCATAAGTTAGATAGTTATGAGATTGGAAAAATTTCAGTTTACTTCTTGGTCATGCACTAAATTTCTTAAATTATAATTACGTCAATAGTCTCCAGATATTGTCATTGGCTAGACTTTCCCCAGATGAGTTAGCTAAGTACAAAGTAGACTGTATAATAATCTCTGACACCAAGAAAATCGCTAGAGTTACAGAGGTTGTCAGTGTCATGTTGGGCTTGGGACTATTAAGTCATTGAGTCAGAAGGAGATGATTCCAAGTCACCAAACAGGGAAAGCTCTGGGATGTGGAGAACAATTCTAGAATCAATTACCATGGGTCCAGTTAAATTTAAGACTCCAGTCCTTCTCAGAAAGTTTTATTAATGCCAA
>PVKA01027736.1:6438-30272 GCA_004027165.1 Ctenomys sociabilis | reverse complement strand
CCAGTCTACATTCCCACCAGCAGTGGAGAAGTGTTCCCTTTTCCCCACAACCTCTCCAACATTTGTTGTTGGTTGATTTCCTTATGATAGCCATTCTTTCTGGAGTGAGATGGTATCTCAGTGTTGTTTTTATTTGCATTTCACGAATGGCTAGTGATGTGGAGCATTTTTTCATATATTTATTTGCTTCTTTAATTTCGTCCTCTGAGAAGTGCATATTCATCTCCGATGCCCATTTCTGAACTGGGTCTTTAAATTTGAGGGCCCTGTTATATCTTAGTTTTTTATAAATTCTAGACAGTAGTCCTCTGTCTGATTGCTTATTAGTTAGCATTTTTTCAAAGTTTGTGGGTTGTCTTTTCACTCTGTTGACAATTTCTTTTGACATGCAGGAGCTCCTTAAGAAGAGTTGATCCCATTTGTTGATTCTTTCAAGAGCTTCCCGTGTGAGTATATGTTTGTTCATGAACTCTTTACCTACCCCTATGTCTTCAAGAGTTCCTCCTACTTTCTCTTCCAGGAGATTGAGTGTTTCAAAAATGAGGTGTTAAAAGGTAAAGCCACATTTATATGCTGAGTTGTAAAAGGCTTAACTCAACAACTCCTGGCATTGCCAGTCCTATGAAAAACCCACTACTAATATGGACTACTGGACTATATTGGATTATTTTGCTGAATTTACACACCTACAATATTTAAATGGCAATGAAATACCTATCTCTAATGAAACTAAACAAAAAAGGGGGATATAAATTAAGGACCATTTTGTATCTGAATATACAAAATATTTACGAGAGATATACAGCTACTTTCTCTTAATTCAATGGGAACAAAGATTTGTACTAATAGTGTTTAGACAGGATATCATGTCTGCATCTTGTACTATGAATAACTACTATGAATACAACAATATGCAATGATATGCAATGTATTAATTCTTGTAACTGTGGGGATGGAGAGATGGCTCAGTGGAATAAGCACTTCCTTGGCAAGCACAAGGGCCTGAGTTCCATCCCTGGTTCCTCAAAAAAAAAAAAAAAAAAAAAAAAAAAAACGTAATTATTGTAACTGTCCTAATAACCTGTTTTGAAACTGCCTCATTGCTATTTGTTTCTCAATAAAATTAATAAAAAAGAGAAAATAAGCAATATTCTCACATCTAACCTTTTCACTTATGACAGCTGCAGAATCTCTGGGACCTTTGTATGGATGATATCTTCTCATTGCATGAAACCCTGAGTAAGATCATCAGGAGAGTGGGAGGTCATCTTCCTTGCAAGCTCATTGTTACTCTAAATACCAAGAGGCCATCTTGAAGCCCATCTGCTGCCCTAGGGTAAGATATAAGGAACTTGGGAAAGGAGCATTGTCTAGACAATCACAAGATCTCCCATGTCCTCCCATGTAAATGCAGGGATTAACTGGGATAGGAGGTCTGGAGCAGATTCCATGTCCTGGGATCCAGCAGCCAGGGAACAAAAGGAAGGCAGATTATATTTCATTCTTAGGAAGCAGGGATAGATTAGGAGCTGGGAAAAGGGGAGAGAGAGTGTATGGAGAAGACGGCTACATTGAGAAGCAAGCCTTTTTCCTTATTTTTCTTAGGGAAAATGTTGCTTCTTGCTTCTCAGAGTCACTTTGTCATTCTGGGTGGGGGACATTCAACACCAATAAATTAATGGAGGAAATTTTTTTTCTATTTCTTTTTCAGCTCATAATTTATACAGATTTCAGTCCATATGCAGCTGGTTTGAAGAACTGAAGAGAAGAAGCAGTTCATTGCAGAGTACGGAGAGAGCAGTACATTGCCTCCCTTTATAACACATTCAATGATATGAGGTTATTGCTTAGTGCTACCCACACCCAGGATGTTCATTAATTCCTATTCATTAATTCTATCACTCATAGTCCTTTAAATTCAATCATTGGATGGATGCAGGCATCACACCCATGGTCCATCCCCTTTCCCAATCCCCCACAACTGTGTGCATAAGGCTTTGGTGGGTTGGGGGACAAAGCCAAAATAGTACTGCATACAGAGCTATGAGCAGATGGGAAGAGTATGAATCTGGAACTGAGGGTGAGGAACAGGATGACAGGGCTGGAAACAGGGACAAATGCATTTCTTTTCTTTTTTCTTTTTTCTTCTTTTGGTGGAACCAGGGATTGAACTCAGGCCCTTGCACTTGCCAGGGAAGCGCTTATTCCACTGAGCTATCTCCCCAGCCCCAACACGTGCATTTCTGAGAGCACAGGTCAAACTTCAGTCCATTATCCAAACATGCCTAGGCTCGTTCTTTCTACAAGTTACCCACTAGGATCATCTTTCCAGAGCTCTTGGTCTCTGCTTGGTGCAGTAGAGAACGGGGACTGAGACTATTACACTTATGATGATGATGGGAATGATCATTGTCCAACACACAGATCCCTGGTCATCATCAGATGCTCAGAAAAAGTTTAAGGTTAAGCTGGCTCTACTACCTTGAGGTTATCTCCTCATACATCCACTCATCATCCCCATTCATATGACATGCATTTCGTCTCTCTACAGGAGCCAAACCTCCCTGGAGACCTTCTCCTTAAGGACAAGTCCATTGAAGGAACCTGTCTTGTAGCATCTGATACAACAGATGCAAGTAAAAACTATCTGAAGTCTCTCAGAGGAATTCTAGTGAAATAATCATCCAATCCTGAGATCTCTGAGGTTATGCTGTACAAATTGGCCAGAGATCCTGATTCTAGACCTCACAGACTCCCAGCTCCTTGTCTTCTTGTGTGGCCTGACACACTGCTCCAAGCTCAAGACTTTCAGTTGCTATGGGAACTACTTTTCCCTAAGCAGCCTTCAGGTCTTGCTGTACCTGTATTACAGAGCCAGTTAACCCCAGGGCTGTATTCTGTTCCCCTGCAGAGCTATGAGTCCATTATTCCACCCATGATTGTTCACACTTAGCAATTTCTCCAGGTCTATGCTGATCTGGCAACAATTTTGATGGCCATGAGACCATGTCTTAGGATCCAGATCTTTGTTTACTCCTGTGATTTGTTCATGATATTTCAGTTCTATAGGATAGATTCCGGTGGGAACTCACAAAAGAGCGTTGCTATCGAAGTGACATTAGATACTACAGTTGTGTTTGTCCTCAACATAGATATTGTATTTTCCTAATCTAGATTTCCTTCCAAATCCACCTGCAGTCCAAACTGGGGCCTGGGGAACATGACCGGATCATGTGAGATGGATGCTAAAAGCCTGGACAGAGGACTTGTGTCACTGGAGCTGTGGCCTACAGAAATCTATCTACTCTTCTCATCTTTCAAATTCTCTGTTCCCACTGCCAGGTGATGAGCTATTTCTCCTGTGCCCTATGCCTTATCCATGCCAGCCTAGGAACTGAAATGTAAGAGAAAATAAAACTTTTATCTCAAATTGTGGGTGATGGGCATTGTGTACTAGTGACAAGAGAAGTAATGAGTATGGGCATGTTAGTCCTATTTTATTTTATTTTAGTATTGGGATCAAGCTCAAGATCTTTTACTTATCAGGCAGGCATTTATGCTGATGAGCTATCTCCCTGCAGTCCTCTACATGTAATTCCAAAATGGTTTTAAAGCTAAACTTTCAGGAAAGAAAGAAGCAATTCCATAGGTGGAACATTTCTGAGGTTGGAAACGCACCCCAAGTTTGCAGCCAAACTTCACTACATAGTGAAATGCTATCTCAAGGGTACATAGATACACAGCTGGGAAAGGAAAGGCAATCTTAATGTAAACTTATTCATGATGGATCAGTGACTATTTTTTCTTAATGTATTGTTTTTTTTTAATTTTTTAGTATGTTTGCCATGAATAATTTTACAATTTTCTTCGGTACAGATATTTTTTCTTTCTTTTTTTTTTTTTTTTTTTTTTTTTTTTTTTTTTTTTTTTTGTAGTATAGGGGACTGAATTAAGTTTATTTGTGTTGCAATTATCTGTTAATCCTTTGTATTTTTATTTTTACATATTTTCAGTACTTAGTGGTCACATTTATCATGGGAAGTTGAGGTATATACACAATAGAGCTTAATTATGTCTACATTCCACTACTTCCCCTTCCATCTCTTGAGATTCTGTTTGCATCGTTTCTTTTTGAGGCAAGTTCTCACTAAATAGCTAAGCTCCATGGATCAGGTTCAAGCCCACAATCCTCCTGTCTCAGCCTCCAAGGAGGATGGGATTATAGGCAGGCACCACCACACCCAACTTGACTTTGCAGTTTTCCCTCAACAATTTGCAACAGTTGGAAAATAATAGTTGTTGGACTGGCTCTTGTGAATGGGGATAGGCTGCAGGATCTCCAGATACCAAAATAATGTGCTGCCCTTAAGATCTTTTATACTATGCTTGAATGGGCACTGGGGCTCCATACTTTAAACCAGTGGTCTACAGCTGATCTACACTCCCAGCCACCTAACCTCTTGTTTCCATCCCTGAGGAAAACTGTTACCACCCTGTTTATTTTTGTGCTGCTTTCAGAATGGAGGAGTCACATTCACAACTTCATTTAGCCTCATTCACCTGGGGTTGCCCATTTGATACCCACAAGCTTTCATGGCCTGATAATGTTCCTTTCTCTGGATGGAGCACAATGGAGTTAGCCGTTCATCTACTGAAGGATACTTGGCTGATTCCAAACACACCATGAATGGCACAGAGAGCAACTGGGAACATTTGGGTATATAGGTCTGCTCACTTGGATGAGCAATGAGCTCCACTGTGGGTCATGTACTAGGAATATATGTAATCAGATTTCCATGGCAAACTCATCTATTAGAGTTGAAACATAAAAGGCAAGGACACTCTGCTGCACAGCTGAACAAAATGCCTGGGCCACGGCAGTAGGTGCGCTGACCCAAGATGACTTGGGAATCTCTGGGTTAAGACGTTGCCATCAGGTGACAAATCTGGAAATGAACATCAGCAGGATAAAGATGATGTGAATGAGATGGACATACAAAATGCAGGGGCCGGGGAGATGGCTCAGTGGAATAAGCTCTTCTCTGGCAAACGCAACGGCCTGAGTTCAATCCACCGTTCTGCCAAAAAGAAAACGCAGCATTCATGATGCTATGGACATGGTCTAAGAGTCAAGCAGTCTCTATAATTCATAAACTGGACAAACTAAATTTGGTTTTCAAACATTCTTGCACAAATCATGGAGGAAAACACTTCAGGTGTCACCACTTTCGATTTTTATGAAATAAATTTTTCCTGAAAACTGCTTTGAAAGTATTGGTTTACTGAGTCTACTTTGATTGTATATGGGCAAGTTCTTTACCATCTTGGAAGACAAATGTTATGAATGAAGAAACATCATGTTTTATATTCATCAAGCACAGAACACACATGGTCCACATTACTCATCATAAACACACTGCCTCTACTCTTGAGAAAAAGAAGAGGGCAGAGAACTGCAGCACACATTACTAGCACCTCATCAGGATTCCACTTCAAAGGAGAGCTCTGGCATACAGCAGAGCTGCAGATGAGAGCACAAGGCTGGCTAAAGATTCCAAGTTGTGGGAGCAGTCTACCCCTGCTGGGGTGTTAGGCAAGATGTGAGAACGTCTTGTAAGCAAGACTGTAATTTGTTTGCAACATTACTATTACAAAAAACTATTTACCTGGGAGTGGGGGCATCTGCCTGTTGTCCTAGTACTTGAGAGGCTGAGGCGGGAGGATTGCTGAGTGAAGGGATAGCAGGGGCTACAAAGTTATTTAAAGGACAGCTTAAACTGAACACTGAGACCTGCTGTGAGGAATAGAGAGAGAGATAGAGAGAGAGAGGAGGGAGGGAGGGAGGATAAAAAAGAAAGAAAATGAAATGATGAATATGACTATTACTGTTGTCATTTACATAAATCCTAAAGAAATTGCAGAAATCTGGACCAGCCAAATAGCTCACTGGATTAAAGTGCCTACAAGCAGGCACAGGGGCAGGGGTTCAATCCCTGTGCTGCCATGCTGGCCCCACCCCCAAGGGCACACTGACACAGCACTTGACACTGGGCATGGTAGGACATGCCTATAATCAGTGTTCTTGGGAGGTTGTGATCATGAGGATCACTACAAGTCCAATGCAGTAGTGAGACTCTGATCACCCTGTAGACCATCCAATAAAATACAAAAAGAAAAAAAGTCTAAATTGCAGAAATCAGACCTGGGTGGTACTTCCAAACAATCACATCACTCTAGCTGGAAGAAAGGAAGGAGTGAAGGAAGGAAGAAAAAAGTGAAGGCAAGCAGGAATGAAGAAAATTCTACAGCTGCAACCCGTCCTCCATTTCCTGTCTAGGTGGATCAGGGCTCCTCCCCCACTTCAGGCCTCAGAATGCTGCGCTTCCTGCATCTGTGTCCTGGACTGGAGAATTTTTTCTTCCTCTAATGAGCTATTCTTTCTCTGTGTTTTTGGATCTAGGACATAAGTCAAGGTAGTTCTCTCATTTAACCCTGTCACAGCACAATTGTGGGCTTTTGGTCTACTTTTATTTATTTATTTATATTTACTTATTTATTTTTACGGTTTTATTTTTTCCATGACTACATTTGAAATTCAGTACATTCGCATGGGCTTAACTTTGCATGGGCTTACATGGCACAACTGTTTTTGTTTTTTGTTGTTGTTGTTGTTTTGTTTTGTTTTGTTGTGCAGAACCAGGGATTGAACTTAGGCCCTTGTGCTTGCCAGGCAAGCGCTTATTCCACTGAGCCATCTCCTTGGCCCCACCACAACTTTTTTTATATTTAATTTTAAGGTAGGTTTCTAATTGAGGCTTTGTGTAGTGGTACAGGCCTGCAATCACAGGACTCCAGAGGATGAGGCAAGAGGATTATCAAAATTAAATGGTTTGGGAGAGAGAGAACCAATCACATCTCCCAGTGTGCTTAGAACAAAGGACCTGGGAGGGTAAGGTGTGGCCAACAGGAGGATAAAAAAGGGAGAGAAGAAAGAGGATAATTGATCCTGGAGCTTCCATTTGCCTCTGGTCCTGCCTGGAGTCCTGGAGCTACGTGACAGTCACCTGAATCTGCACCTGGTGAGTCCCCAGGCACAATGAGCATGGCCCCAGCACTCAATCACCTAGTCTCCAGTAGTGTGACTTTGTTTCTTCAGATAAATAGGCTTATGCTCTGTGTTTGTTATTATTCTTTTAATTAAATTTCTGGCAATCTTTCCCCATTTGGTTTCAAGACAAAAACGTACTTGGGCTAGGAATAAAACTTTGTGGCATAAGTGCCTGCCTGGTAAGTGCAAGGTCCCCAGTTCAACCTCCAGTACAACATGCCATGCCAGCACTGGAACCACAAGCATACCTTGTAGAACCTAGTGGTGGAAGGTGTCTGTAATCCCAGTACTAGGGAAGCTGAATCAGGAGGATCACTACGAGTCTGAACTGCATAGAGAGAATGTGAACCAAAAATAAAAAATACAAAAGAAGAATGTATTTCTTTTTTTTTTAATTCATTTATTTATTACAGTGTCTCAGTTCACATCACGGATTCTTTTTTTGCGCGGGGGTGGGGGTCAGCTCAGCCCACCCTGGAGGGAGGGACTGGCATGGCATGTGGTGCTGAGGCTCGAACTGTGGTCCCTGAGAGGCGCTTTAGACCACTCAGCTATCTTGCCAGCCCGAAAGAAGAATGTATTTCAACTTGGACCCAAACTCTTCTGCAGGCCAGGTTGGCCTCAAAATCATGCTGATTGTTCTGACTCAGGCTCCATAATACTGGGATTACAGACAGATCCCTCCAAGCCTGGCTTGCATCTAAGTATAGAAAACTAACTGCATGCTAGGTGGTCTCTCTCTTCCCTGAGTGAGAGCATGATCCAGTGTCAAGGAGCACCCAAGGCTCAACTGCCACGTGGAGATTGCTGCTGTGCTTACCCTAAGGATGACATCGCTAACTTCACACAGAAGTATTTGGGATTTTTTTTTATCATTTTTCTGTGCTCAAAGATTCCCTAACCACAGCTTTTCAGATTAGGTATTTTTCTGTCAGTGTTATGAGTGGATAACACCCTGTCCCATCTCACACAATAATCACTGTGAAAATCACATTTCAGTAAAACTCAATGGTTTGGAGTCCATCAGTCCATAAGTCCTAGAACTCCAAGTCATTTTTACTTCTTATATTGCAAAACAAGACTTTCATCCTATCTCTGTATTTACCTGGAGGAAGCAGAGAAGTCAGGATTACCTGGACGGAAGTTCTGCATCAACACTCCGATTGGAAAGAACTATCTGAAAGGGTCCGGGGAGATGGCCAGGGAGATGGCTCAGTAGAATAAGCACTTGCCTGACAAGCACAAGGTCCTGAGTTCAATCCCTGGTTCTGAAAAAAAAAAAAAAAAAAGAGCTATCTGAAAAGGGAGACAGGTTCAGGAGTCAATAACTGTCTTTAAGGAGCCTCCAGGAGCGTTGAGCTGCTGACTGGATTCCTGGAAGGCTAAGCACCTGGCAACATCATCCAGCTCTGGTGAGTCACCACCCTCCCAAGCATAGACAATCTTATGTGTCCTCAGCCAGTCTCTCCTGTGACCTGCTGCTTCAGGATGTCATCAGTATTCCCGTTTGTGTAGATTTCAAATAACTAAATGTGAGGTTTAGTCTTTGACTTAAAATTTAGATGCTCACCTTTTGAAATAGATGGATTTCTGATGTAAGTTTCTAATATCCTTAGGCCAGGAGTGGTGACACACACCTGCAATCTTAGCACTTCTGAGGCTGATGCAGGAGGATCACTGTGAATTCAACTCCAGCCAGGGCTATAGTCTATGTACAAAGCCAGACTGAACTGCACAAGACAATGTCTTCAAAAACAAGTAAAAATATAATTGTAGTTCTTCTTTTTGTGAGTGTTTAACTGAAAGCACCTCGTTATAGGCTTTATCCTGGTTTTGAATTTACTCTCTATCCCAGAAAGACCCCAGTTCAACACAATGCCTACCTCAGCTTCCCATTTGTTGGGATTTTAGGCATGGTTCCAATACCTCCTGTCAACACCTCTGAGTGCATAAATTTTATGAGATTTTAGCACTGTGATTTAAACATAAGATTTTTGCACTGATCTCCATCTCAGCCCACTGGTCATGTTTTATTATGACACAAAATCTCAGCACAAAACACAAACCATGATTGGAAACAGACCCATGCCGTCCTACGAAACCGTGATTTCCATAGTTTTTCTTAAATCATTTCATTTTATTTTTATATTTGGCACAAGGTCTCATGACAGAGCTCAGACTGAGAGCGATCCTTCTGTTTTCAGCCTCCCCACAATGGGATTACAGGCATGCACCACCACGCTCAGACTAGGTCGCTGGCTCATTGCGCCCAGAAGAGGAGCCAGTGAGGCATGCAGAATGAGAGATTGAACCCTGGTCCCTGCGCTTGCCTAAGTAGGCCACAGTTTTTTTTCTAATTCAATGAAATTCTGTATAATTTAATCTATAGAAATTTTCCATGAGTTTGGGCAGCATCTTAGTGATCTTAGGCCTTCAAGTGGAACATATCCACGAGAACACAAGATACCCACATACTCTTTTATTTTTACTTTTTTTTTATGTATTTAGTAGAGGGTCTGCAGGGTCTCATTACACAGATCGGACTTGTAGTGATCCTCCTCTTTTAAGCCTCCTAAAAGCTGAAGGGTGCACTCCACCATGCCCAGTCTCAATCACCATCTCAGTGGGACCAGGGAGCAGGCTAGCACAGCACACTGGGGAACTAATCTTAGTCCCTGCATTTGCTTACGTAGTTACTTTAATCTGCTGAGCTATCTGGCTGCCCCCCCACATACTCTTTTACAAAATGGATGCAGGAATAATGGATTCAAGTGGTGAAGCACTGCAACTTCCAACTAGCAGCAAGAACTGAATAACTCTTGCTTTGGCTATTTTCAAGCCTCCCATGATAAAACAATTCCACAAAATTGATGGAATTTCTGTGATCAAATATTTTTAGGTTCTTTATTGTATACTATGCTGAATTTTACTTTAAGTGTATTGTGGGAATGGACAAATTAGACATTGGGCCTTATGACTTTTCCATTTCCTTACTTATATTTCTTTGGAGTGAGGAACAGAATACCTTCTCAAAATGTGCAGGAGTCATTTTCAGATTCCTTAGTACCCCATTCCCAGGAGGTCCACAGGTCTGGTGTGGCAAATGAAGATGAGTGCTTTGCTTTCACTCTGATTCATGGTGATGCTATCAGACCTTTTCCTGGTGTCATTATAGGCAGAACTAATGCTTTGGGACCATAAGCACAAAGTAAAATTGGGATAAACAGCACCCTTCTGCTCTTGCCAGAGCAGGGACTTTTGGCTGCAGTTTGATTCTCCGACAGGTGGGAAGGGTGTCTCAGCCTTGTTAGAAAGGATGTATCTTTCTCCAGTGTTTCCCAGCACTCTTGGCTTTCTAGACTCACCAGGATGAGCACCCAGTCCCCACCTATGCTACTGCAACTTGCAACTGAGAGCTTGCTGACAGACAAGGCCCAGGCCATGGAAGCTGTGGGGCATTTGCCAGTGGAGCTCTTCCCACGAGTGTTTATGGAGGCCTTCAACAGGGGACACACAGAGATTCTCAAGGCCATGGTGCCCTCCTGGCCCTTTCCTACCCTGCCCCTGGGTGCCCTGATGAAAATGAGGAAACAAGGGACGTTGGACACTCAGGAGAATGTTGTGCAGGCACAGAAAAGGCTGTTACAAGCTGTGCTGGATGGACTTGATGAGCTGCTGAGACAGGAGACATGCTCCAGGTGAGTACACCCCCAGCTGTCCTGGATGGAGGGCCATGAAATTGAAATAGGTACAGAAAGTGCCAGGGAGAGTGGTGGCTAAATGATGAAGCAGAGGCTTCTGATGGTGAATCAGAGAAGACTCGGTCATCGCTGAGCCACATGGGACTGCACTGCCTAATGGGGAGGACAGCTAATGGTGTAGGCAGCAGCGAAAGGAGAAAGAAATTCCTGACTCCTCCCACAGGCACCAGCAGTAGGGATTGGGCTGGATCCATGGGCAAAAGGAGAAGCAGAAAATTGCAGCATGGAAAGAGTAGAGAAAGAGTAGAGGTCTCATGACCTCAGAGATGAGGAAGTTACAGGAGGAAACTGGTGCTGAGACTCATTCCTGATTTACCCACAGGAGGCTAAAATTACAAGTGCTAGATATGCGGGTCATGCACCTGAACTTCTGGAGAGTCTGGGCTCAAAGCAACTTGGAAGACTTGTCTTCAGAATCCATGAAGTGGAGAAAATCAGAGAAAACTGAACCAATGGTACCGAACAAGAAGATCCTCAAGATCACTTTAGATATGTGGATCAGTGATGAATATCTGTGTCCAGTGGCATTCACCGTCCTTCAGTGGATCAAGGAGAGGGAAGCTTTGGTGCATCTGAGTTGTCCGAAGCTGTGCATTACTGCCACATGTTTTCAACGGATCAGAGACATCCTTGAAATTCTGAGCCTAGATTCTGTGCAGGAGGTGGTTGTGGGTCACTGCTGGACAATATTGACATTGGCTCAGTTTGCCTCTTTTCTGGGTCAGGTAAAAAACATTCATAAACTAATTATCTGTGACATCTCTGGAGCTGCCGGCATGTCCCCAGAGGAGATACAGCAATTGGTCACCAAAATCGCCTTTCAATTGCTTAAGCTCCACTGTCTGAGGGAGGTTTTTATAGACACTGTCAAATTCCTTCAAAACCACTTGGGCCAGGTTCTCAGGTAAGATCTGGAGCTCTCTAGAGTGTCAAAAAAAATCCTTCTGTGTTACAGAAAGATTAGTGAATGTGGACAGTGCGCCACTTAGAAGAGATGTGACAGATCAAACGCTACAGTGTCAACAAGTTCATTGTAGTTTCACTCCTCAGTACTAAGAATGGTGTCACATGGTCTCTAGACTTGAATAGCTAGACTAGAAAGGGTCACCATGCTAAAATGCCAGAATGTGGGCAGGACATGCATTGAGAGCAGGACTGTGACTTCTTTCTCAAGAAGTTCACATGGGATATGATGTTGCAAAACTCCAAGGCCACTTCTACCCTCCTACCACTCACCATGAGAAGGCTTGGCCCTAGGGTGGGCTGATGACCTGATGGGAAGTGCAGGAGGCTGAAGCTGAATGGCAGGGAAGAGACAGGAATGACAAGAACAAGCACAGAAACTAATACCATTCATGACAACTCTAGTATCAATGGCCAGATCTTGACTGTTGGTTTCTGGGTTTTTTTTTTTTTTCCTTCTTGACTGTTTCTTGCTTAAATGGATAGAAATGGCTGTGGTTTTCTGGTTGAGATCTAGGGAGAGGACTGCAGGCATACAGGCAAGTTATGATAAAGTCCCCCTTAATTTTTTCTCAATCCCTTGACATATAGTTCACCTCGATGTTCTCCACCACTCACTGTTTATCACAACCAATTTCAAATCTAACTCCCTGATCCCTCTTTAGGTGCCTGAAGTCGCCCTTAGAGACGCTGTCTGTAACTCACAGCCAGCTTTCACTCTCTGACTGGAATCTGCTCTCCTGCTCTGAGCAGATCAGACAGCTAAAACACTTGGACCTGAGTTGTAGCAGGCTGACTTCCTTCAGTCCTGAGTCTCTCCAACACTTGCTGAGTAGTGTTTCATCCACCCTGACCACCCTGCATTTGGAAAACTGTGGGATCACTGATGCACAGGTCTGCGCCTTTCTGCCTTCCTTGAGCTGCTGCTCCCAGCTCACTACCTTCTGCTTCATAAGAAACTTCATGTCCATAGACACCCTCAAGAACCTGCTGCACCACACTGCCCAGCTGAGCAACTTAAATCTGGAGCTCTACTCTGTTCCTCAGGAGGTTTGTGTTTTCAGGCACGGTGTCCACTGCAAGTTAAACCTGGAACTATACACTATTCCTCAGGAGGTTTATTTTATTAAGCATGGTGTCCACCCACAAATATGGATAGACATTCATGAAGCACTTAGGGGGATCATGAAGCCACTAAACCATCCCAGGAAAGTCTGGTTTTGCATTTTTAACTGTGAATTTTGTTGCAACTGGAAATTACATAAAATGCACCCTAATCCATGCCTTGGTTGTATCCCGGTGTAGTGTAACGCACATATCATAGATTTCCTTTGGTGCCCAAGCAACACCACACCCTTCTTGCAGTGTGAGTAAGAAAAAGACAGGTTGGTCAAGAGGTGGGAACCTAAGGGAATACTGCCTTGAGGGTTTAAGTGATATACGTGGCCTTGGTTCTCAGACAGGATCCGAAGTAAGAATTTGAGTGTCAGATGCCCATTGAGGCTTGAGATAAATGTGTGTATGAATGTAAAGGATCATAAGAAATAAAGATGTGTATCATCTGTCTGTCTCCATGATTGTTGTACCTGGTCTCCAGGTAAGAGTGGATGAATTTTCAGAAACTGAGGAGAAAAACCCGTAAGTTGTGTGACCAGTGATATTTGGTCACTAAGTCTCACAGCAGCAAATCGAGATATTCTGTATTATTTATTCTCTCCCATCCTTTTGCTTCCTCTAGCCACAAGTTCTTCCTGTGTTTCCTGTTTATTTTCTCCTCATTAACATACCCATTTCACTGGACTCATTGTAGATACTTCACACTTAGCTGCAAACACAAATCTTTTTTTTTTTTAACTTAGTTTTACACAAAGTCATTCTGAGTGTCTACACTGGGCTTGCACTTGTGACCTCCTACCCTAACATTCCAGAATGCCCGGAAAACAGTTGTGGACATTTATGCTCTGCTTCCCCCATTTATGGCTCTCTTGTATGGATTAATATGTTTGCCAACCTTTAGAGGGATCAAGCCTCTAAAAGTAGACTTCACTTGGGAGGAACAGGAGATATGACCAAAAGGATGCATGATGTGGAAGGCTACTGATAACTCCAGTGCATAAGAAAGAAATGGAAATTTCCTGGGGAAAATGAATCCAGTTAACAAGATCCTGTAGCTCAAGGGCCACACTCAAGGTCTAGAACATTCTAAGATTAAGTAGAAAACTCCTTTCCTGGGACTTTTAGTGTTAATCTGACACTAAATTCCTCAATATGGGGATCATGGGTCTCACTAGGAGACTCAGTTTTGAGATTTGGCTGCTGATTATGTGTTTCACTGCCCAAGGCATGGCTGCTCCTTAGGGCTGCAGTTACACCACGTTGTATACAAACACAGCATAACAAGAAGAGCGGCAGAAATGCAACTTGGAGCTAAGGTTTAGTTCTTGATCACCAGTGCCACAAACATCAGCACAAGTTAGAAAGAAAAGCTGCTAGGTCTCTTAAGTTTAGAGACCTCAATTCCTGAACTGCCTTTTATTCAGACTAAAGTGTTCTCTGCCTCTTCTTGAGCTCATTCAGACTGAAGTACTTGGCTACTGCCTGTGGATCCATCTTGCCTAGAAGATGTTCCCTATGAGAAGAACCCTGACACTAAAGGCAAAGGGCCACAGGTCACATCCATGAGGATGACTGGGTCATGACATTTGAACACGTTTCCTCCTCTACTATCTCCTCAAAGAGACTTGGAAATTTGTGACCCACTCATTTCACCATAGGACCTGCACTGTCAGCTCTGCAGCAGCTTCAACCTTTAGATTTCATGCTCTCAAGCCAGTTCCCTCAGCTAATCCCATGGGAACCACACCTTTTACCACTTGGGGCCCCGAAGCCTAAGTGGTCCTCCCTCCCTTCACGGATAGTGTTGGAATTTATGTGTCACTATTTTTTTTTTTTTTTTTTGGTCTTTTTGAGACAGGGTTTTACTATGCAATTCAAGCTGGCCTTAAGCTCACTTTGTAGCTCAGGCTGGTCTCAAACTCACAACAATCCTCCTGCCTCAGCCTCCCTAGTGCTGGGATTACAGGCATGCGCCACCACGCCTGGCTTATGTATCACTATTGGGTTAGATGCTTTCATTCATGCTTATAATATCAAGGAATTTTAAGGCTGAAACAGAATCATAAAAAAAGCATGTTTTCTGTTTGTTTCCTGAGCCAAGATTAATCTGTGGATATCAGGTTGGTCTTCACCTCATAGTGTCGTCCAAGCTGTCCTCAAACTCATGGTCATATACTTATCTCAGCCTCCCAGGTTCTGTGGTAACAAGCCCGCATCATCACACCCAGCCTTTGATCAGGAATGTGAAGCACGACTGGGTAATATTTAATTTCCTGTCTGTAAAGTTTAGAATATGCAGAAATGTAGCTCAGCACTTCTGAATCTAATCACTAGTGCTGTGGGAAAAAAGAGTCACCCTGTCTCCCTGTAGCACCTTCCATTGAGGTCCTTAGCCTTACACAGAGGAAAATCTTCCAGGTCTGCAATTACAGTGGACCAATTATATCTTGTACAGAGGGTCCTGCTACCAACACCCAGACTCAACTACACAGTCCACTGTTTACCTCCCTTTGTCACAAAGGCCTGATTGCCTTTATCTTAGTCTTTTTTTTTTTTTTTTTTTTTTTTGTCTTTTTTTTGAGACAGGGTCTCACTGTGCAGTTCAGGCTGGCCTTAGACTCACTTTGTAGCTCAGGCTGGTCTCCAACTCACAGCAATCCTCCTGCCTCAGCCTCCCTAGTGCTGGGAGTACAGGCTTGCGACACCACACCCAGCTATTTATCTTAGTCTTGAGCATCTCTCACACTTGGCTCTTCTCTGCCATGCTAATTGGGCTCATGATCTGAACTTTTAAAGAACAAAATCCCAAGTCACAGCCCAATACAGTTACCTGATTTCTTCTGTGTAGGAATGAGATCACTGTCTTTATTTATTTATTTATTTATTTATTTATTTATTTATTTATTTTTATGTATTTGGTATAAGGTCTCACTATGCAGCTCAGACTTGTAGTGGTCTTTCTGTTTTCATCATCCCCAGTGCTAGAATTACAGATGTGCACCACCATGCCCAGTCTCTGTGGCCAATTCAGTATGCTCAGGAACGGGGGCAGTATGGCATGTTTTGCTGGGACTCAAATCCCAGACCCTGTGCTTGCCAAATAGGCACTTAGTACTCTAGCTATCTCACCAGCCGCAAATCACTCCTCATAAAGCTGTCATAAACCTGAATCATGTTTCTAGTGGTGATTCTGTCACTAAATTTAGGGTCCATGCATCACTCTACGTTCTCATCTTCTTTTCATTTCAGTTTTTAGTCTGCACACCCAGACAATTTTATTTTATTTAAAGATTGAGATCACAAGGGGTGGTGACATTTGATTGTAACATCAGCACTCAGGCGGTTCAGCAGAAAAGATCCCAGAAAAGTCCAGCCTCCTGAGTTCTGGGATTACAGGCATTGTATAGCTCAGGTTGTCTTTACTTAGTTTTTCGCATCTAGAGATGCTAAAGATGCCAGGTGTGTGGCACAGGATTGTGATCCCAGCACTCAACAGGTTGAGGAAGGCTGACCACTGTCAATTTGAGCCCAACATGGGTTACAAGCTGAGTTCTAAGCTTGTCTAAACTTCATGGCAGGGTGAGGCACAGTGGTCTGTGCCTGTAATCCCAGATCTCAAGTGGCTGAGGCGAGAGGATCATTGCAGGCTCAAGACAAACCTGAGCTACAAAGTGAGCTCAAAGCCAGTCCGAGCTACAGTGAGACCCTGTCACAAAACGTCAAAAAATTATAAAGAGAAAAATTTTTTATTTCTTAATCCATTCTGCCCCTCTATTTCTTTTCATTGGTGAATTGAGTCCATTTCCATGAATGGTTATAATTGAAATGTATTGAATTCTGTTTGTCATGTGGTTTCCTTGTTGTTGGTTACCTACTTTTCTCTGTGTTTAGTTGTTTACCCTATTTGGTGGATAATTTTCATTCTCATTCTTGGAGTTGAGGTCACTTTGATCCCTATCTAGAGTATCTTTTAGTACTCTGTGAGGGGTTGACTTAGTCATGAATTTCTTTAGTTGTTCTTTTCATGGAACTATTTCCTCTTTATTTTATTTATTTATATATTTGGAAATAGAATCTCATTAAATCAATGTTTTATAGGCTTACCTCGTACTTGTGATCCTCCTGCCTCTCCCTACCAGACACTGGAATTACAGATGACTGTTCAACTGTGAGTTCCCACAAAGGCACCCAGCTGCAGCAGAGGAAATGTAGGCTAGACCCTGACAACCTTATGCTAGCATTTGTGCAGTATCCTCGGGGACTGAGAGCTCTGCAGTTTTCACTGAGATGCCTGCCCTGATCTCTGATCTTCGCTGGCTCCGGCCCCAGCTTCAGATTATAGCTTATCCCATTGTACTTTGTTGCTGTTTGTTTCTTTTTAAAAGTATTCGATTTGGGGTCTCATTGCTCAGTAGCTTGAGCTTACAGCGATCCTCAGTGCTGGGATTACAGTAATGCGCCACTACACCTGGACTCGGAGGCAGGCTCAGTGCATGGAGGCAGAGATGAAGCAGCATATGGTGCTGGGGATCAAACCCTTTTCCTATTATCGTTTTTATAGTTTGATTGATTGATTTTAAGACAAGATATCTCTGTGTAGTTCAGTCTGGCCATAAACTGACCACATAGTTCAGGATATCCTCAAATTTATACATAAAATAGGGTGTGCTTATACATGCCTATAATCCCAGCACTCCAAAGTTGAGACAAGAGGATCTCTCTTAGTTAGACATCAGTCTGTGTGAGCAAAAGGCCAAAAGTGAGCAAAAGGGCAGCTCAGACTGCATAGAGCGATGCTCTCAAAAAAAATTATGAGGGGTGGGGAGATGGCTCAGTGGAATAAGCACTTCCTTGGCAAGCGCAAGGGCCTGAGTTCAATTGCAGGTTCCACCAATAAAAAAATCTTTCAAAATAAAAGTATGTTTTATTTTGAACTGAATTAATCAATCAAACTATAATCTTACCTCAGCCTCTTGAGTTCTGGGATTACAAGCATGAACCACCACACTGGACTTCGGTTCATTATTTTCTGTCCACTGCCAATAGTGGAGAACACACGGCCCCCTCTCACATGAAAAGTTGTCATGCTTCAATGTGAGTAAAACTCAGCAATGGTGCAAGCTCTCTCAGTGCATGAGCTTCCAAAAACTTCTTAAATCTTAACTCTCCAAATAGGACTTTTCATCTTATCTCTGTATTAGGCTGGAGAAGCAGAGAAGCACTCAGGATTACTTGGGTGGTGGCTCAGAACAACACTCTGATTGGAAAACACTATCTGAAAAGGAAGAAAGTGTCAGCAGTCAGTAAAACCTTCTGAGGATCCATCCAGCATCCTGGAGCCTTGAGCCCCTGCCTGGATTCCTGGGAAGCTGAGCCCCAGACCACAACATCCAACCCTGGTGAGCCACCACCCTCCTGAGCACAGACACCCTGTCTGCCCCAAGCCTGTCTCGCCTGTGATCTATAGCCTGGAATGCGATCAATTTTCCCTCTCCATAGCTTCGGTTGAAAAGATGTGAGATAATACTTTTTCCTTAAAGCGCAGATTTTCATTCAGCTAAAATAGCATGATTTCTACTATAAATTTCTAATTTGTGGTGGGGGTGTTTAAGAGTCTTCACTGTGTAGTTCAGACTGGTCTTCAGTACACTCCATAGACCATGCTGGACTCAAACTCGCAGGAGTGCTTTCCTCAGCCTCCCAAGTGCTGGAATGTCCACCATACCTGCCCATCAAAACCCATCTTAAATTTTTTCTACTATTTTGTGGCATAGGAATTTTAACCTAAGTCCTGTGCACTGAGCTGAATTTTAGCTTCTTATGTTTTATTTTGAAGCTAGTTCTTACTCAGATTTCATGCATTCCAGGGTGAGCTAAAATTTGTCATCCTTCTACCACAAAATACTAGACTTTGGAGATTAAAGTGGTGTGTGACCACTGCTGGTTTTACATTTTTAGAAGGTTCTAACTAATTTGTCATGTTTCCTAATCTCAGAGCAAATCTTGGTAAATTCCCAATTATTATTTTTAAGGGTGTCACGAAGATTCCCTCTAAATCACTTTTGTCTTAGCTGGATACAGCCTCATTCCAAGCAAATTTACTTTGTCTCACAAAGTCATCAAGTTTCTTGTACTAAACTTGAATTTGTGATCATATTGGCTTAGCCTTGCAGGGGCTAAAACGAAGTCCAAGGGCCTGTTAGGTAGCTCAGTGGGCTAAAGCACCTGCTTACACAGGGTAGTTGCTGTGGCTTGATCCTAGGTGTGTGGTGCCGGCCCTATTAGGAGGCACTCTGGGAAGGTGATTGAAACTGGGCATGGTGGCTCGTGTCTCTAATCCAAGTACTTGGAAGCTGAGACAAGATCATAGCCAGAAGTTTGAGGCTACTCTGGGCTTATGTATTAAGTTCAAGGCCAACATGAGCCAAATCATAAAACCTGGTTACTAAAAAATAAAGTAAAACAACAAACATGGACGTGCTCATGCCCATGTCTGTATGTGGTAAATCTCACCCATGTGAGAAGAGTGTGTGGGAATCCACATTTCAGCATTCTTCATCCTAACTTCAGTATACACTATCATGTTACCTGCTGTATGAATTTCAGCATTAGTCACTAGAAATCATTCAGTGGTGCGTGAAATAGCTGTGACTTAAAATAGGAAAAAGAGAATTTCACAGCTGTAGACATTGTAAATTCTAGTAAATAGATAAATATCAGTTGCATCTGTGAAAAATTAAAATGGAGGGTTGATAACAGCAGTAAAGACTTGGGGACAATAGTGACATTTCAGGGACAGACACATCAGTAATACTCGGCAAGATGTCAGAAAACCTAATATTTTTATGATTTGGTTTATTTTTTTGTTCTTGAGGCTGTATGAGCCATAAAATCAAGATATAGTCAGGCTGGCTTTGAATTCCCAGTGATCTGCCATCATCATCTCTAATCCAGAGTGCTTGGATTAGAGGTGTGAGTTGAGATTAGAGGTGTGGCTGGGCGTGGTGGCACATGACTATAATCCCAGCACTTAGGAGGCTGAGGCAGGAGGATTGTTGTGAGTTTGAGACCAGCCTGAGCTACAAAGTGAGCTTAAGGCCAGCCTGAACTGCATTGTGAGACCCTGTCTCAAAAAGACAAAAAAAAAAAAAGAGAGAGAGAGAGATTAGAGGTACGGCTACCTCAACTGCTTGACAACAGGGAATTCCCAGGGACAACATCAGGGATTGCATAGGTCAATTCTGACCTTGAGCTCACATGGCCATGGCAACCTACTGAGCGTGGTCCTAACAAGTCCTCTGTACTTCTTGAGTAAACTAGAGAGGTAAAGTCACCTTCCCAAGGCCACGCAGCTCCTTGAGGGGAGGCAGCAAGAGAGTTGGTGGGGAAGAGAACTGCAGTACTGGGACTACTCCATCCAGTTTCAGTACCCTAGGCCACAGTGCACTGAGTGTATCAGTCCATCGCTGGTCCTTCCTCTCCACTCCACCTCTGAGCGGTGGGTCCTGCTGCAATGCAGGAAGCTGGGTGTCCCAGAAGTGGTCACTGATTCATCTCTGCAGCATTCACCAACAGGACAACAGTGTGCTGAGGGTGGGGGTGGGTGGGCAGTAACATTTCCTCCCCAAATTCAATAGAGAGACAAGCAAGAGTGCAGAGTAAGGAAGATTACGCAGCCAAAGAAGCTTACAAATCTGGGCAGAGACCACATTGTCCTTCACTGCAAACCCTAAATTTGAGCTAGAATAACAAAATGTACTTCAAAGAGGGAATGAGGATTGGAAAAAATCCTAAGCCCAACTCAGTTATGAGGGAAGGTGAGTTTTGAGAATCCTACCAAAGTCACACAAGAGTCAGGGCTGAAGAGAAGTCAGGTTATCCCTGTCCCCCCAAATTTCATTTTGCAGCACTTCACCTTTCTCTCCATTGTGTCTTCAAATATTTTCCTTTTCATTCAGCTTATTTATGTGCTCTTACATTTTGAAAAATACTTCTGCTCTACCTTGACCTTGATGTAGAGTCCAAATGATCTTGAACTCCGGACCAACTCCCTCAGCCTCATTGTGGATGGAATCAATGCTGCCCCATGGTGAGCTCCAGGCAGCTTGGAATACACAGCTGAGACTTGGGCTCAGAAAAAAACTGCTTTCTCACTGAAGGAAGTTTGCAGAGTTGGGGTTAAGATTTTAAAGATCAATAACTTTTGAAAATAAATTTTATTTTTTTCAGAAAGAGTTTCATTACACAGTTCAGGCTGGGCTTTAACTCACTATCTGGGGGCCGGAGTGATTGCTCAGTGGAATAAGCACTTCCCTGGCAAGCACAAGGGCCTTAGTTCAATCCCTGGTTCTGCCACAAAAAAAAAAAAAATGCTCACTATCTGGCATAAGACTGCCTCAAACTCACAGTGGTTGTCATGGTTCAGCATTCAGTGACACACACGGAGACATAACGCACTATGTTCTGTATAGTACATCAGGCATGATTGTTTTTATTTGTGTTTGTTTGCTTCTGGTTTCTTGAGACAAGTTTTCTCTATTTAGTTTGTGCTGGCCTTGAATTTTCTATGTAGCCCTGGCTGCTCTTGAACTTTCACTGAACATATGCCTTGGCCTCCTGACTGCTGGGATTACAGATGTGAGCCATCAAGAGTAGCATTACTTTTAACTTTTCTCTCATATGGACCCTGCAACCTGGAACTTTCCACTGAGGTACAATTCTTCAGCGCTTTTTGTTTGCAACAGGCTCTTGCTATGTTAATGAAATGTCCAGGGTGGGCTTGAATTTGAGATCCTCTCAACTCAGCCTCCAGTACTCTGGTATTATAACAAGTGTGAGACACTAGCCCAGTTTTCTGAGCAATATTTTAAGTTTGGAGTTTCTGGTTGTAGCATTCTTTTCCCCTATGCTCCCCCCTCACCATGGGCAGATATTTCATATGGAGCAGTTGTGAAAGAGAATCTACATTAGAGTTAGTTTGCCTTTCTCTAAATGATATGCTGAGAATAGCAGCGACAAATACTTCTGTGATGTATAAAGTAATACTTCACAGCTTAGAGGCACATAAATGCAAGCTCAGAACTCTGAAAGGCTGAAGCAGGAGGATGGATGAATATTCTGTAAACTTGGGCTATTTAGGGAGATTCTGTCTCCAAACAAACAGACAAGCGAAATTAAAGTACACACAATTGTACTCAATTTGTAGAACCTTCCTAATCTCTCCCAGACAGGTTTATGATCTGAAGGAAGAAGGTAGAAGGCTGGGTCGTATGATGCTTCCTTTGCTACTAATCCAGGATGCTAGAATGATGACAAGAAACTTGTTCCACACAGAGCACAGCTGAGAATTCTGACTGCTCAATACCCACTTGCAACAAGGATTGAAGTAAAGAGGAACAGAGGTCGACATCAAACTAGACCTCTATAGACAGGTGTGTATATATGGGGCAAATATATAGGTTTGCAGTAATGGGAGACAGAGATATTGGGCAACACAGTTAATAGTTAATAGACAGGCCAGAGTCATTTGTCCAGAGATAGTCTCTTAGGTCAGCAAAGGGTCCCTGTGCTCCAACAGAGCAAACATCTCTTCCTGGATAGTACCCAGTGTCCTTCTCCTTGCAGATTTTTCAGAATGAACAGACACACACCACCATCTCTGCATGAGCTGGTCAAGCAGAGCCTGCTGAAGAGTGTGACAATAGCCAACGTTGATCTTCATGATCTGCCCACTGGAGTCCTCAATGATTTATTCATGGACACCATCACAGGGGAAACACAAAGAGGCACTGAAAGTCATAATTCAGGCCTGGCCACTCCCCTGTCTCCCTTTACAGTCCCTTCTAGATATGTGGATACCACATCCTGAACTGGAAGAATCCCAAATGGAAGACAGAAAGCTACAGGCACTTAAATTTGTGCTGGATAGGCTGGATATGCTACTGGCTCAGACTATTTGTCCCAAATGAGCATAGCCAGGTAGCCTTGAAGGAGTAGTCAATTAGCTTGGGGTAGAACAGAGGGAATCGTGGATCATGGGGACTGAGTACAGTAATTTATAATGTTGTAAAGGAAGGCTTGTCTCAGAGGCCTTCACCATGATGAGAACTACCTTAGAGGGGGCTGGGGAGATGGCTCAGTGGAATAAGTGCTTCCCTGGTGAGCGCAAGGGCCTGAGTTCAATCCCTGGTTCTGCAAATAAATAAATAAATAAATAAGAAAGAAAGAAAAGAGAACTACCTTAGAGCATCTTCCTGGTAGGGAAGCTTCACGTGCAGGTTTTAGAGACCACAGGAGGAGTCCAAACTTGCCCCCCTCACAGGAACTTGACACTGAGGTAAGAGATGGTAGGAAAAATAAGGTAGGAGAATGAGTGGAAAACTGAGGCTAAGGAAGTGAAAGGGAAACACAGGCTGGAAGTTGAGTCTTTACTCCAAGTCTGAGTCTGCTTTTTTTGTCACCCACAACACAAGGAAACTGAAGGTGCTGCATTGGGGAGATAAACACTTGAACTACTTGAATGTGAGGCCCAGTGTGATGGCCCACACATGTGCACCAGAGTATAAATGTAGAGAGCAAGCCCTGGTTGACCATCTAGTAACCAGGCCACCATGACTCCTGAATGTGATGTTAGAACTCTGTGTGAAAACAACTCTAAATAAATTCCAAACCTGTCTCTTTAATAGGAATTTTTTTTTTTTTGACGGAACCAGGGATTGAACTCAGGCCCTTGCGCTTGCCAGGAAGGCACTTATTCTACTGAGCCATCTCCCCAGCCCTAAAACTCTAGCTATTCTTGTTTTGGGGTTTTTTTGTTTGTTTGTTTGTTTGGGGTTTTTTTGTTTTTTTTTGGGGGGGGGGACTGAGGATTGAACTCATGCCCTTGT
>PVKA01027735.1:0-30188 GCA_004027165.1 Ctenomys sociabilis | reverse complement strand
GACAAGAGGAAGAAATAAAAGGAATAACGAAAGAAAAAGAATAAATGAAACTATCATTATTTGCAGATGGCACTCTACATAGAACCCCCCCACAACTCCACTAAAATCTGCTAGATTTATTTTTTTAAAAATTCAGTAGTATAGCTGGTTACAAAGTCAACACTTGAAATTCACTAGCTTTCCTGTACATGAATAACAACCTCACTGGAAAGAAAATTAGAGAAACAACACCTTTCACAATAGCATCCAAAAAAAGAAATACTTACGAATGATCTAACAAAGGATTAAAAAGACCTCTGTGTGGAAGAATATGGTACTCTCAAAAATTAGACTGAAGAGGATATGAGAAAATGAGAAGGTATCCCTTGTTCTTGGGTAAGAAAATTCAGTATAATGAAAATGGCCATGCCTACAGATTTAATGGAAGTTCAGTTAAAATTTCAACAGCATATCTAATAGAATTAGAGAAAAATCACCCTGAAATTCATTTGGAACCACAATAGACCTAGAATAGCAAAAGCATTTCTGCGCAAAAAAGGCAAGGAAGAGGGCATCACAATCCCTGACTTGAAATTATACTTACAAGCTACTGTGACAAAACAGCATGGTAGTGGCAAAGAAAAAACAAAGGTCAGTGGAACAGATTAGAACATGTAGAAACAACTCAGACATATTCAGCCCCCTTATCTTTGACAATGATGTCAAAAGAGAGATAGCTTGTTTAATAAATGGGGATGAAAAAACTGGCTTTGTACATGCCAGAGATTAAAGTTGGACCTATATATTTCACTATGTACTAGATTAAATTCAAAATTGGTCAGAGATCTAAATATTAAAACAGAAACATTAAATCTTCTGGAATATAGAATAGGTAAGGCTCTTAAAGATATTCGTGTAGGCAAAGACTTTATGAATAAAGTTTCAATCACACAAGAGGTATCACAAATAATCAGCAACTAGAGTGCACAACAAAAGAAAGGACCACATGTGTGAACAGACAGTCCATAATATGTCAAACAATGTTTGCCAGGTCTTCCTGGACCAAAGGATTACTATCGAGAATGTACAAAGAACTAAAAAAAAATCAGACATCCTAAATTTAAATACCTAATCCAAAAATGAGCATCTGAGATGAATGAATATACACTTCTTAGATGAAGAAATACAAACAGGCAATAAATATATGAAAAAAATGCTCAACATCAGCACTGGTCATTCAAGAGACATAAATTAAACCAACACTGAAATTCCATTTCACCCCAGAAAGAATAGCTATTATCAAGAAATCAACCAATAACAAATTCTCGAGGGGCTGTGGGTAAAAGGTAACCCTTGTCCAGTGTTGGTAGGAGTGTAGACTGGTAAAGCCTCTGTGGAAATCAGTTTGGAGATTCCTCAAAAGACTAAGATTAGAGGTCCCATTCAACCCAGCTAGTCTCCTTCTGCGTATCTTCCCAGAAAAATTAAAACATTGCACTACAGTGACATATATGCACCTGTGTTTATAGCAGCACAATTTGTACTAATGAGACTTTGCCCACTAACCAAAGAATGAATAAAAAGAATGTGGTCTTTTTGTACAATGAAGTACTATTTAGCTGTAAAGAAGGATAAACTGGAGATTTTTATAGGTAAATGGGTGTAACTTATGACCATAGTCATAAGTGTAATAAACCAGACTCACATGTGTAAATGTTGTAGAATCTCCCTAGTAGGAGAAGCTGAAAGAGTAAATAAGTTCCAAAATGTACACTATGTATTATAAGATGTGAAGAAACCATTCAAAATGAGAAAGAAACTGGGATAGGGGAAAGAAGAAAAGGAAATAAGGTTGCATAGTATATTTAATATAGAAACCATTGTTGAATTCCTAGTATTTTGTTTAGTGAAATCCTGTATCATTTCTAATTTTTTTAATATTTCTAATTCTCTTTTCAAAATGACAGTTGTACTATTAATTTAATCATCATAGTGTGAGTTGTACTGCTAATTTCTCTTAGATCATGGAAAAGAAAGGTTGATGCCAACATTGTGTGGATAATTGCATGCCTACATCTTGTATTCTGAGTAGCTAATATAAAGATAACAATATGGAGTATATTAACCATTATTACTCTCCTATTATCTTATTTTGAAATTTTATTTTACTTTTTACTCTATAAAATAAAATTTAAAAAAAATATTTCTATTCCTATAGACCAATAACCAACTCACCAAGATAGTAATTTTCACAATAGCATCAAGAAAAATGAAATACTTATGAAATAGCCTAACCAGAAAAGTGAAAGACCTGTACAATGAAAACTATAGCACTTTGAAAAAGGAGATTGAAGAGGACAACAGAAAATGGAAAGCTATTTCCTGTTCCTTCATAGGCTAAACAATCTAGGCAAAATGGTCAAACTTCCAAAACTATGAAACAAATCTAATGCAATCCTAATCAAAATACCAATAATATGCCTGACAGAGCTAGTGAAAGCAATTCTAAAAGTTGATGGATCCAGAAGAGGCCTAGAATAGCAAAAGCAATTCTAGGCAACAAGGGCAAGGCAGGAGGCATCATGGTCCCTGACTTCAAGATACACTGCAAAGCTACAGTAATAAAAATAGCAAACAAATAAACGAAAGCCCACACAGATACAATAACTCCCCAAAACTAGACTTGTAGGCCAATATGGCACAGTCTCTGTATCTGTGACAAATCTTTTCACTGGAAGAATGATAGGCTCCAACAAATAGCGCTATATAACTGACTATCTACATGTTGAGGGTTGAACCTAGAACCACGTCTCTGACCATTCACTCAAATCAAACAGATCAAATATCTATGCATTAGTACAGAAACATTTCATTTTCTGGGAGACAGAACAGGTAAAACTCTTGAGGACATAACTTATAGGCAGATTTCTGAACAGAACCCTTTTTCACAAGAAATAATATCAACAATTGACATATGTAATCATATCAAACTAAAAAGCTTCCATGCAGCAAAGGAAATAGAGGGAAAGACAATCTACAGGATGGGGAAAGAATTTTCCAGCTATTCCTGAGACAAAAGACTAATATCTGGAATATATCAATAACAATTAAATTTACAGATTTAAAGACGTAATCAAAAAATGGGCATCTGAGGGCCTGCCAAAAAGCTCAGTGGATTAAAGCGCCTGCTTAGGCAGACGCAGGAACCTAGAGTTCCATCTCCTGGGCCTGCCATGCTGGCCCCGCCCCTGAAGCGTGCTGAGACAAGGGTTGAGACTGGGCGTGGTGGCATGCCAGCCCTTGGGAAGCTGTAAACAGGAGGATCACTACAAGTCTGATCTACTCAGTGAGACCCTGTACACCTTGTACCCCTTGTCCTAAAATACAAAAAGAAAAAAAGGGCATCAGAAATAATAGACACTTCTTAGAAGTATAAACAGCCAGTAAATGAATAAAAAATATTCATCATCATTACCTATTCAAGAAATGCAAATTAAAAAACAGTGAGATTCCATCTCACTCTGCAAAAGAGTGGCTATCATCAAGAAATCAACCAGTAACAAATGCTAGTGAGGCTGTAGGGAGAAAAGAATCCGTCTTGATTGTTGGTGTATAAACTGATACAACAACTATGGAAATCAGTATGGAGATTCCTCAAAAAACTTAAAATAGAAATTCCATTTGTCTCAGTTATTCTCCTTCTAGATGTCTTTCCAAAAGTGTTAAAGACATCACATTACAGGGATGTATGCACACCCATGTTTATACCAGCACGAACCTACGTATCCATAAGCAGATGAACGGATAAAGATATGCAGTGTTTATATATGATGAGGTACTACTCTGTCATAAATAAAAGTAAACTTGTGTCCTTTGTAGGAAAATAGATTAATCTTGAGACCATTATGTTAAGTGAGGTAACTCAGACACACAAACTTAAATATTACATGCTTTGTCTTATATGACAAACAATATATAAGTAAGCTACAAAATAAAAGATAGATAACAGAAAAAAAGAGTGAGAAAAAAAGTTATTGTAAACTAGCAGGAATAATGGATCTAAAAATGTGCCTTGATATAGTATAATTTTCATTTGTGTTTTATATATATTTTCCTCTTTGTATGTATGATCAGCAGACGAACTTTCTTTTGTATTTTAGGGAAGGGTCTATAGGGTGTTCAGGGTTTCACTACTAGACCAGACTCGTACTGATCCACCTATTTACAGCCTCCCCAGCACTGGGATTACAGGCATGAGCCACCCCACCCAGTCTCACTTGCCATCTCAGTGTGCCCCTGGGGGGGGCAGCACCGCAGGCCTGGGGATGAAACCCCTAGGGGCCCTGCCCCTGCTTGCAGGCACTTTAATCCACTGAGGTATTTGGCCAGCCCTAATTTTATAAGAATTTACACATAAACAAATGTGATTCTGGCAAAAATGCAGGGTGGAGGGAAAGAGGACAAAACGAATTGAGATGTTGTGTGCATGTACTAATCCCTCACATTGAATGTATTCTATTGTAAACAGGTAACAATAAAATATTTTAAAAGAATTTTTAAATGTTCTACTTTTCAGCAAAAGAATCTTATGGCAGCTCTCACCAAAGTGCCTCTTTGCTGCTGTATCTTGCTCTATGAGATTTTTGTGATCTGCCTCCATTAGGAACACATCATTCCTATCATTCTTGTTTTTTTTCTTTTTCTCTTTCTTTCTTTTTCTCTTTTGTTTCTTTCTTTCTTCTTTCTTTCTCTCTCTCTCTTTCTTTTTCTCTTTCTTTCTTTCCTTCTTTCCTTTTGAGACAAGTCTCACTATGTAGTTTACATTATCCTTCAACTCACTATGTAGCCCAGGCTGGCCTCAAACCCAAGGCAATCCTTCTGTCTCAACCTCCCCAATGCTGGGAGGCATGCTCCACCATGCCCAGGCACACCATTCATTTGGGCCACTCTGTCGAGTGGTGGCAAGTCATGTCCTTTGCACACCACTTGACTCCTTTTCCATTCACCTTGTTACTTAGCCAGATCTCTGTAGAGAGCTCTGCCTTACCTTTCTGGACTTCATTTTCCATTCTAAAGGGAACTTTCTTAATAATGTTCTTCTTTCAATGCCTGGTTGTTCTTATAAGGTATGTCTGACCAGGTCTTAGTAGCATCTTAGCTGATATGTGTTATCTTAGTATTTTAAGTTCACTATACACTATCAGGTGGAACCATATGAAGTTACCATTTCTGTAGGTCAAAAAGAATTGAATATTGAAAATTTCATATGGATGAACCTAATGCATGGACTGGTAGTGATACAGAAGCAGAGGAAGCCATAAGTTCTATTTCTGACTCTTTCCCCAAATACATCCTTCTGTGGCCTAATGGGTATCTACCCCAGTGCTGTTCACATTGTCTTAAATGATACCACCCATGGCAATTGACTTTAATATTAGTGGGACACTCTTCTCCTTTCCCTTCCATTTTCAATTTAAAGTATTGTTTATCAGAACATAGTTCTGGATAAAAACATTTTTCTCAATTAACATAGAGAATTGTGTCCCTAGCCAACAGCCCAGCCACCCAGTATTTTAAGACATGGTCCAGATAAAACAAATCCTATCCTAAAATTCCCTCTCTACGAACACCCATTTCATGTTCCACATATTATTTTCTATTCTGAAGAATCTGTTTTCTTTTGTAAGAAGAAAATAAAACACCACCTGGCATCCCCAGTCTTTGAATTTTCTGCTCACACTTCATAGTCCTGGAGATTTTTAAGATTCCTTTGCTGAAGGCCATTCAACCCTACAGGACTGACACTTGTTAGAATAAGAGTTGGAGAAGGTAGAAATGGCAGCCTTTGTTGGATTTGATGGCTCTCTCACAGCTCCCTATTAAATGGCAATGAGAAAACAATAGGCATGTGCCCTGCATACAGCCCCCTGCACCACATCAACCAGAAGCCAGCAGCGATTGTTCATTCACACATTCCTTTGTTCATCCATTCATTTGTCTAGCTAGCCAGTGAGTGATGGTGGTTTAAGCCAGATCCTGCCCTCAGTGAGCTTGTAGTCTACAGGGGAAGAGGTTGGGCTCACTCACATTCATTGTATGAGAGCAATTGTGATACTAAAGATAGACAGTGCTATGATAGCGAGAATAAAGTACCGAGATTCAAAAGGGAGAGATCATGAAATGCTTTGTAAAAAAGTTGAGCTGGGCTTTAGAGATATACACAAGTTAGACATAAGGAATTAGGGGGAGGGTCTCCTAAGCAAAGAAGCATCTTGGTGAAGGGATGTGTTTGTGTGAAAGATATATTTGGCAGCATAACCTGCTTAAAGATGATTTGTGGGGAAAGACTTTAAAAGATAAGTTGAAGGATCTCCATTCTCTGGTTGAGGAATTAAAACTGTGTTGCATAATCCATCGAAGGAATGCTTGTTTTTGTTTTGAGCCCAGGTTTCACTTTGTTGCCCAGGTTGGCCTTGAACTTCTGGACTCAAACTATCCTCATAGCCCAACTTCCCTGCTAAATAGGATCACAGGCTCATGTCCCCATGCTCAGTTTAATCATTGTAGACTTTTGAGCTAGAAACTGTCAGGGTCAAAAATGGACCTTAGGAATATAAACTTGGGCAAAAGTGAGTAAATTGGACTGAAGAAAAGAATGTAGAGGTGTAGAGGAAAGAGGACTAATATGGAGGCAATTGTAATTTCCCTATTTTTCCCTTTAATAAAGCCCCATCTTTTTCCTTGAACTGACTTAGCAGTTAGTAAGCTTGTATTTCTGTGGCTGTTTAGTGTCTGATTACCTCTGAGACAGTAACCTCTATCATGGCAAGGAGCATATCAGTTTTTTCACTATTGTATCCCTGAGGCTTGACACATACTTCCTCGTTTATGGAACAAATGAAAAAAAAAATGAAGAATTAAACTGGAACAGTAGTGGTGAAAACAATAGACATGGAAGGAAAGACTGTTATAAGGACATAATCATCAGTCTGCACAATTTTCAAGCCTGGGTAGGTGGAGGTTTGGGGAGTTGTTTGAGTGCTGCAGTCAGGAAATCACCAATGAACTCAGTGTGGAAAGAGAAGAGAACCAAGAACACTATCACCAGCACTGAAAGGGGAAGAAAAAAGAAGGAATTGCAAGAGGCAGAGAACAATGAGTAGATACTTCTCAAGGAGGTATAAATGACCAATACACTAAAAAATGTTTAACATCTCCAGCCATGAGAAATGCAAGTTGAAACGACTTGCATTTGCTCCAGAAAGAATGGATATCATCAAGAAATCAAATAATAACAAATTCCTATGCGGCTGCAGGAGGGGCAAAAGGAACCATTCTACATTCTGGGTAGGAATGTAAACTGGTACAATCACTATGGAAATCAGCATGGAGATTCCATACTGATTTGCCTCAGCTGTTTCTCTTCTAGATATCTTCCTGAAAGTTAAAGACATCATAGCACAGTGCTGTCTCAATCTTCCAAGCTAAATCTTGGAAGCAGCCTATACAATCATAACAGATAGATGAATAAACAAAATGTGGTATTCATATAAAATGGAGTACTACTGCACCATAAAAAAGGACACATTTAATTAATCTGTAATAAAAATGAGGTATCTTGAGACCATGATGGTAAGTGAAGTCAAGCAGACACACAAGCTTAAATGTTGCTTGGTTTCTCTGAGATGGGAAACCCAAGTATAAATAAAGAGCAAAATAAAAGAGAGATGATAGGGAATAGGGAAACCTCTTGTAAAAGTGGAGGGAACAAAGAGCTGAAGTGGGAGTGTGGAAGGGAGGGGAAGGGCATGAAAACAAGAACTAAGTTGTGTTATGTACATGTACTAACTCCCCATGAGGAAGTGAACCATTATGAAATTGTGCCCTCAAAAGTGACTTGCAGGACTGGGGAAATAGCTCAGTGGCATAAGTGCCTGCCTGGCAAGCATGAGGTCCTGTGTTTGAGCCCTGGTGCCACAAAAAGAAAAACAGAGTGACTTGCAAGTCACCAACCCTACTATCATAGGCCTTATTTTCATCAGCCATTCTGATATTTTCCTTTGGAGCCTGTTTCCTTGGCCTCACTAGGTTCTCCTACATTTGCTTCTCCTTTTTTAAAAAGAAATTTATATTTCTATTAGTACAATTTCAGTGAAGCAGTGAGAGCAGAAGCCAGACCAAGGAAAATATTAGGGAAAGTGATAGCCCTGAGTCGGCTGCTGTTTCCAGAGCTAGCCCAGGCAGAACCGTCAGAGTCAGACTTGTCTGCCAGAAGGGTAGAGCCCCACACTGCCTAGTGTAGTGGCCCCTGAGGCTGTCACCCATGCTGCCCTTTGGTCATCTCATCAGCTGCCCTGGGGACTAGGTGACTACCTCAGCCCTCCTCCCAGGGTGCTTAGAGCCACTTTTGGCCCCTCCTTTCCTGGATTTCCCCAGCACCATTTCTTGATCTGACTGAAAAATGTGATTCTATCTGAAAGGTTTCTATTTCTTTAAGCTGTCCTGGCAGCTTAAAGCTCTGTCCAAGTGGGAAAAGGCCATTTCGCCTCATCCTAGATGAGTGTCTCCCAGGGATCCTTCGCTGCGTCACAGCAGGCAGTGAGCCTGCCTTTGTGTACTGTTTGTGTAGACACCAACTGTGCTCATGTGCCATGCTCCTTGGCAGTTACATTGCAGCCTTTTGCCATCTTCCTTGTTGCTTTTGTTTTTTAACCACAAATTCACAGACAGGCATGGACTGTCTTTTTGCAAGGGATTCAGCATAATTCATCCCTTTAGAAATCTACTATTGTTATGGTTCTCAATGAATGTGAGAGCTAGAAGGGGCCTTAGAGATCATCTGTCCAGTTTCCTCATGTTCTCAAGTTAGGACAGTGAGGCCCAGAAAGGGGAGGCTGGACAAGTGTGTCATGAGCCATCCTTAGCTTCTCTGCAGGGTAGAAAGGTAGGGCAGATGTAATCCCAGCTTCCTTCTACTTGTCTTTTGGTCTAGTTGAAGAAGAGCAATTATGAATAAATAGCTACTGAGTGAGGAAGGATGGAGCAGGTTCAAGGTTCAGTCAGGCTAGGGTGATGCGAGAGGAAGGAGGCAGAGCTCCTCTGAAGTGATCAGCAGTGTCAGCATAATAGGTGACATTTGAGCTGGTGCTTGCAGGGTTTCATTATAGATGAGATGGGGCCTAGAAACACTCCAGAGAGCTTACTCTGAGGTAAAGAAAGAGGCACAGGTTGGTTGAGAAATACCCCAGGAGGTAGCTACCAAAAGTAGGTTAGGGCCAGGACGTGAAATCAGTCCTTCCCTCCCCACAGCCCACACATGCCTTCTGTCAGCGCTGCAGGTCTCAGCCCAGAAGCTGCCTTCTCAGAGAAGCCCTCCATAGGTGCCTTTTCTAGGCAAACCCCAGACACACTATGGCCTCTGTCAATGTATGCTGTGCATTTTCATCACCATCTTTGCTGTAATGTGTCACTCTCCCATCATTTGCTTCCTTGTTGCTCCCTCCCTACATTATAGGCTCTTTGGGAATGGAGCTGTTTGTTTTGTCCTTGTTCTTCCAGCTCCAACCACGGTGATCATTAGTAGGTGCACCCAAGCAGGAGCTCCTGAATACAAAGGTGGAGGCTGCGACAAGCACAACAGACTATGTTGAATGTGTAAATAATCATTTTGGACACAGATTTGAGGGGCAGAGGAGACAGATGATGGCTGAACTGTGGAAAGGCAGAACAGTGATGGAACTTCCAGAGAGCAAGTGCTCAGGTGGAGGGAGCCTGTGGACAGGGGTGGGAAAGCAGGGACTTGGGGGTTTAAAGTCTTCTGAATTTCATGCCTGGGAGGAAAGTGGACATTCGAGAGGTTTTAGTGGCAGTGAGTTTGTGCTGAGATTTGTGCTAAGCTCTGATCAGTATAGGGCTTGGAGCAGGTAGACAGTTGTGCCCTGGGTGAGAAGACAGCAGAGGGAAAAGAAGGCGTAGAGTTGAAGGACAGCACCCAGCCGATGGTGAGAAAGGCAGCATAGGCTGGAGCAAGCTCCCAGTGAAAGACGTAAAGAAACCAGGAAACAAATCAACTCATGCCCCCCATGGGTTAGACCCAGTCCTGTCACTCCCTCAGGGCCTGGCCACTCCTAGTGCAGCTCTTCTGGCCCAAGCACCTCCCCTATGCTGGGCGCCACACTAACTGCTGGGGATTTGCACGGGAGTGAGATCACAGTGATGGTGAACCTTCCAGAGCTTTGGAAGGCGAACAGCCAGCTGTGGTCCATGTGCCATAGCTTCCCCACCACTGATCTACAGTCTCTGCTCTCAAATAGGAGGCTAAGCTGGGCATGGTGGCACATGCCTATAATCTCAGTACTCTGGCAGGCTGAGGCAGGAGGGTCCAAATTGAATCCCAACCTGGGCAATTTAGTGACTTGGCAAGATGGTCTCAAAATAAAAAATAAAAAGGAATGGGGATGTAACTCGTGTGTCCAGTCTCAGGAATGGGGATGTAACTCGTGTGTCCAGTCTCAGGTACCAAAAAAGGAGGAGGCTAGAAAGGAAGACAGGTGGAGAGATGAGGGCAGGACAATGTTCTCAATGTGACAAAGTGACAGACCAGGGGCTGCTTAAGAGCACCACAGCTGTAGCCAGATAGCTTGTATGGCTTATAGTCCTGTCACTCACAAGGGATGACCAAGTTATACGGCAAATATTTAAATAAAATTTATTACAGTGAAAGATGCATTGTCATTAATCCTCCTCAGAAAGCCCCAGTCTCGTTGCAAACACTTAACCCATCATCCCTGCCCCTTCCGAAAGTCCTCTTTTGTGTCTTGGAGATGTAATCAGAACTATGGTGAATGCTGTCACTTGGTACCGTCCCACAGGAAGACAAGCTCGGAATATTCTCATCCACCTTATTCACTGACCTGGGCTTTTCCCCAGAGTTAAAATGACAATGAAAGATAAACATTTTAGTCAGTTCAGGACATCAAGGCAGCCACAACAACACAAGCAAAGACACTCAAGAAAGAGGACTTTCAGAACTGCTTCAGAAGTGACGAGGCTGGAATATGTTCAAAGTAAGAGGGAGTATTTTGAGGGGAACTAACAGCAGTGTCTTTTACTGTAATAAATGTCATAGTCACCACTTCAGTCACACTTTGTGTCAGCCATGTGACAGCCCAGAGCCCGTTTCCTTATCTGGAAAATAGATAATAAGGGCATCAACCACACAGGGCTGGTTTTGGCAGCCGGTGAGCTAGTACACAGAAAGCACTTAGTATAGTGTCTGGCACATGGCAAGCAGGAAATACAAGTGAGCTGTCACCGTGTTGTCAAAGAAATACAAAGGAGGGAAAGGTCAATTCTATCTGTGGTGCAGGAGAGGGAGAGGAGGTGGTTCGCAAAAGGCACTGAGTCTTCCAGTTAAGCAAGATGAAGCAACGGTGAGGGCCTTTATGGACTGAAAAGAAGCAGGAGCTAAGACTCAGAGGTTACAGCGCATTCAGGGAATTGATGTGGCTTCTGAGGCAGAGCTGACAGCAGGAGTCTGAGGTGGGGGCAAAGACCAGAGCCTGCAAGGAGAGGGCCATGCCAAAGAGCCTGGATATTTTTTTTTCTGTAGGGAACAGGGCTTAGGGGTGAAGGACTACTGGTCAGCTGTTCCTGAGGGTAGCTGGGAGGTCCCATTGGGTGACACCAAAGCCTATCAGGCATTCTCTTACCATGTTCACTGAGAAAGGACAGATGTGGAGTCCCCCCTCCCAAGCAGCCCACTTGCCAGTTCTTGGAAGTGGTGGCCACTTGTGTTTAGCCTGCCAGGGAAGAGATGTGTGGTCTGCTCCTTCAGTATAAAGTGGAAAAAAGTCCCCAGTGCCTCACCCAGAACGTAACAGTTTCAAGCAGCTCTGCAGATAACCTTGTTAGGGCTTTATGGCAGAAGAAATTCTGGCATCTGGGAAATTACAGAGATGAACACGCTGTTCAGTGAGAAAGGACTGAGGTGTGTACCAGAGCTGGTTCTACCATTCCTTAAAACCAAAGGGGCAAGAAAGGGGCTTTTGAGGAAACAGGAAACTGAGCTTCAAGAAATTATGTGTAATATCAAGAAAATCTTCTGGCTGAGGTGCCAAGAAAACAACTGATTGGGCAAAAAGATCAATGGAACTGAGACCATGGAATCTGCAACATGATAGAAGATACAGCTTGGGAATACTGAGCTGAATGACTTGGCCCCAGTCCCAGGTGAGCCCCCAAGCTTGCTGGGGACTTCAGCAGTCTTTATAAGGTAATTGTCTGAACCCCTGCTCCTAGTGGCCTGGCTTCAGTGGTTGGCACCAGGCAGGTATTGTCCCTGCAGAAAAGGTTCTGGTAGCCTTTAGTAGTGATCTTTCTACTCAAGCCCAAAACCCCTTCTATGTCCCATCCTGGTTTTGCAAATCTTCTCTCAGTTCTGTGACTCAATCCTGCTTATTTCTGCATCCATATTAGCAACATCCTTGAGCCCTTCAACATCCATACTGGCTCTAGACAAAGATTTTACTATCATGAGCTGATTTCTAGGATACTTTCAACCTAAAGTAAAGTTGGTCCTTTGTGTTGAATAAATTTTTATTCAAACATCTCAAAGCATCTCATCAGTTGAGTGTCTTCCTGCTAGAGATGAAGATCCCAGATCAGTGGTGGTGTCAGCAGCAGAATTGTGAGGTGACCACGTTAGCTCCTCATGAAGACAGGGCCTAGCCTTGTGGGCCACATTGGTGGATCTGTGCTGCTCACCTGTACTTTCCTCCAAGAAGGACATCTGTGAAGAGTCTCAGCAGTGTGATGATAGGCATAATCTTTGTTCCCTTTGCACTTGGGGCTGTCTATTTTCTTAAAACTCCTAGAGAACCTCTGGAGCCTCCTTTTTGTGGGGTTGCCCTCTAGCAAGCTAAAAAATGTGGGCAAGTAGGAGCTCATACACCAGTGATGGGGAATCCTCCAGAGCTTTCAACGTGGGCTGGGGAGATCGTTTGGCTGTCAAAGCACCTGTCTGGCAAGCACAAGGACCAAGTTCGACCTCTGGTACTGCGTGCCAGGCTGGCGTCTCCCCAGCACTGGGGAGGCTGAGATAGGAGGATCACTATGAGTCTGAACTGTGTAGGGAGACCTTGTACCAAATAAAAATAGAGCTTTCAAGGATACAGCAGCCTGCTGTGGCATGAGGGCATAGGCTTGCCACCATTGCCATACTGGAAGGTGCCAGAAACAAGTGCATGATTATCCTCCATGAGGCTCAGCCCACACGCTTCCTGGTTACTCATTCAGTCAGTCACCAGTCTCGACCTTAATCACTTCAGCACTCTGTACAAGCTACAGGGGTCGGTCATGTCAGAAATGTCTTCCATCAATTCTGCTCCTCTAGAAGGCAGCAGGGGTGTGGCTGCCCTCGTTGGCAGCTAGCAGAAAGCATTCACTGACCATTTTATCACCGCTTTTTTTTGTCACACACCTTGGTTGCCCCAGGCAACTCCTCATCTTGGGTAGCTGTTAGAAAAATGCCACTTTTCACCATCCAGAACATGGACCCCCGTCCAGCCTCGTGCTTCTCTGGGCCAGGTAGAAGACTAAATGCACAAAGGACCTGTCACCACCCAGAGGCCGCACTCAACCTTCCCAAAGATGGTCCTCACTGAGAGGGCCTTTGGGCGCCACACAAATATGAAGTCCTTCCCACAGTGGAGGCCAGCCCCACACTGTTCCCCTGCTTCAAGAAGTTCTCTGAGCCACAGTTCATTGCAACTATCATTTATTAAAAAATATATGTCTCCTTGGAAGGAACACTGGTAAACCAACTAATGTCATGCTTTAAATCTTTGCTCTTCTTCCCTGGGAGGGAGGGAGGGAGAGAAGGAGGGCTGAGCATCATTCCCACCAATGTATCACTTGGTTATCGCCAGAGAATTTGTACTCCCTGCTCTCCTCCCTATTGGAGTCGTGATCAGCTGTCACTTGCTCCCACTTGCCTTCGCTCCAGTGTATTGCCCAAGGGAAAGCTGCTGCCCCCTTTCTTCACCCTCCTTCTGGGCCCCATACTTTACAGTTAGCCTTAGGATGCTGGTAGGGTAACTGGGAACACAATTCCTAAATTTGGCTGGTAGTGCTTTGAAACATTTTCAGCACTGTGTTGTTTGCACCAGGCCTAACCTAGTGGCCAACTCTAGGGCCAAGCATTTCTATGTTCTCCCCTGCATCAGCCCTCTGGCCTGGAGGCAAGGGAGGTACGTTGGCTTCAGAGGAGCACAGTGGGATGGGGTAGGGCTGGAACACACCTGCTGCCTATGCCGGTGGTAGGAGGAAAGTTCCCTGGACCACAGTCACTGCTCTCAGACTCTGGGAAAAAACAACAAGGTTGTGCAGCTCACCAGTAAGCAAGTCTTAGCTCTACAGCTCAAATTTACAGCGTTAAAATCTACTTTCTTCTTGAAGAAACAGTAAGCTACCAGCTGTTGGAGAGGTGGCTAGGGTAGGGCATATGGAGCAGCTGCAAAAAAAGAAAATCAAATCAAACTAATTCTGCAGGTGGCCAAGCCTAGCACTGTCCTGCTGGCCCAGCAGAGTCAGAAGGCAAGTGCCTCCTTGTGCCTGTCAGCAGCCCCACAAAGAAACCTCAGCCAAGTCCAGCTCGTCCTTGGCAGGAAAGTGAAGGGCCAGCCTGACAGTGCAGAGCCCAGCTCCTACCCTCAGCCCTCACCAGCCCCTGCTTTCCCTCTGCTGACTGGATGGCCAAGTCCGGGTTACCTACTGTCCCCGAACACTTGGCTCCTTTAGTACCTCATAAGCTTTTAGAACACTGGCAAATTGGATTCTATGCATTCACTTAAATAGTAAAAGTAAAATTTGGAACAATGAAAAGGCTGACACAGTAGCACAACATGGTTTTGGTTTAACAGCAGCTTAAAAATGAACAAAAAGGAAACCTCTCATGCAGACGCATCAGGTGGCAGAAAACAATACGCAATTTTATGCGGAGCATAATTAGCCATTCTCTGTCTCTCAGCACACAGGACTGACTGCATCTCCGGGCCAGCAGCTGCCTCAGGGTCAAGCGACCAACCCTCTGGCCCCAGGCAAAAGCCCTTTCTATCAGGCCCCAGGCTGACTGCCTCCAGCAACCTTAGCTTTCAAGAGAATGACAAATGCGTGTGTCCCTGGTACAGCACTTATAACCATTTTCAATCTCTTCCCAACCAGGTGGGATACAAGACGCCATCTGATTGGAATATGAAAATTAAAGCATCTCTCTTAATTACATAGTACCACTGATGAAGTCTCCATAGATTTTCTAGTCCCAATGTGTGTGAATATATATATATATAATTTATATATATATATATATATTATAGGAGAGCGTATAATATATATATAATAATTTCTATATATTTTATATAAATTACATATATATCTATATATAAATAAGATACTTTCTGTTGCCATTATGTTGCACCATTCGGAGCTGCAAGACAGCAGTACAGGTGGGTAGAAATGCCCAGGAGCACCTCATCACTTCACAAGCCGTGCAGCTGTCCAGAGTCTGTCTTTCCATCAGTCCTCCTCGCTTCTCTTCACTTCTGCTTGGTTTTTATGAAAACAATGGCTCTGATGGGTTTGCACCTGTGCTAGCGCTTGGGAAAGGTCCATGCAGGAATGGGCACAGTCACGTGATGAGTGAGATGGCATCATCCCCCAAAATCAACAGAAACAAAACAGAATTTTTTAAAAAAAGAAAGAACAGGACTAGAAAACTCAATTTTTGACATATCTAAAAAAGGGGATAAGAACAGTGGTCATTTGTTCTCCCCATAGGGACAGGAATGAGGAGGGAAGAGGAAAGAGGGACTTGATTTCTTCTGTTCACAAGAGAATGGTTGGATGGGATTCTTCAGAGTTTTTCAGGGGATGGGACCCAAATGTAGTGCCCAGACTGGTCCTCAATGATTTGTTTGATTTTGTTATAAATCTCTTCCAGTGAGTCACCCTGTACAATGGCTAAATTGAAAAGGAAAACAAAATTATTACTGTGGTCCACAGCATAGCCCCCACGCCCCAGCCATCCTATCTCTCCTGACAACCCTACAGTGTCCCTCAGCCATGACAGATGCTAAGGTTTGGCTTTGGTATCACTAGTCGGCTTTGGACGAGGACGAGTTCAGGGTAGGAGGGGAGCTGGCTGGAAACCCCTCTCTGCGACAGCAAGACCAAGTAGTAGCAGACAGGGAAACGTATTTATTCAAAATATGCTTCCTGAGCACTCACTAATGCCAGACGCTGCAGCTCATGTTGCTCTTGGCTGCCAGAAGGCTGGCAGCTTGTGATTGATTCTAAACCAACCTCACTCAAAGACTGGGAAAATCCCACTTAGCCAGAGGAAGAGCAGAAAGCCACCATGTTTTGGCAAGAAATAGCGCTCCTGGGGCTGGCACATTTGCTCTGTGTCAGAGGTTGTCCCAACAATGAAGAACATGGGTGCGGGTATTAAAGGGAGCTTCAAAGAAGCAAAGTACATGAGGGTATTTCCGGATTTTTCACTAGTTAGCCTGTCAGCACCATTAGCGAGTATTTATTCCAACTGTCCTGTACATACATACATACATAGGTCACTATACCTTAAAAGGTGAAGGATGACCACACAGGAACCTTCCCAACATTTTAGAGGCTGACCTTCTAAAGTAGATGAACATATAAACACATTGCACACATGCATGCACATGCCAACAGACAATGGGAACACCACACCAAAAAATCATCATTAACAAACGTTTATTCAGCACCTACAACAGGCAAGGCAGAGTATGGGAAAAGGAAGAACTGAAGGGGGACAAGAAGACCAAATGCACAAACCAATAATCTAACTCAGGGTTTGGTGAACACTTCATCCTCTAAACTGGCTAAACAGCTATAGATAGTGGGAAGGAACCTGAGAGCTTTGGAGAGGCTTGAGCTCACCAGCTCCAAAGCATCCAGCAATTCTGAGAAAGCTTTCTGAACTCTGTCTAAAGCTCCCTGAGACAATTTCAGCAACCGTGCCTGGCTAGTCCCACAGAACTTGTGGCTGCAGAGCAGGGGCTCTTACCTGTAAAGTATTCTCCAAATTCTTGCTCAAGTTTCATGGCTTTGTCAAAGATCTTATTTGCTTGTTCATATGTCTGCCTTCGGTTCATTTCCCTGCCAACAGCACAAAAGAAAAAAAAAAAACAGTTGTAAAGGAGATCCTGTGTTTTGATCAACATAAACAGTAGTATGAGGTTCCCTAAAATTCTTGCTAAACTGTCCCCTCTGAGTGACCTGTGGCTAACTCCTTCCTCAAATCTCCCAGGAGCAGCATGTGGTTGGTGCCATGGCATCAAGCTTCCCTGAAGCTTTCATTGCATTGCCCCTATTACATGTAGTCAGCTTCTGTCTACATGTCTGCCGAAGCCTCATGCAGTCATGGGGGTATTCTTCAGAGGTGGCTGGGTCTAGTGTGTGGTGCTGGGATCAAAGCTGTGTAATTCCTAAATCAGTCCACTGATTGGTTTGCTCTAGTTCTGGCTAGGGTTAGGGTGTGAGTGCTATGCCCACCCTAGGGTGGGTAAAGGAAGAGAGCTAATATACTACCACCTATGTACTTTGCCATAAACTGGTATCCCTCTGCCATACCACCCTGCCTTGAAGCCAGCCAATTATGGCCTGAAACCTCTACAAATGACATTAAATAAATCTTTCCTCCTCTAACTCTGGGTGTCAGGTATTCTGTCTCAGCAACAAGAAAACTTACTAAGACAGCTCCCTTGCCCAACATGTCACTGTATTCTCCACTTTATTTTTTCAGGACCCCATTTTAGCTGGGCTTCCTTGGAGCAAACACTTACATAAGTGCTTCAATGGACTTGGGCTTGATGAAAATGGCAATGGGGTAAAGTTGTGCTTGCTGCAGTCTCTTGATAGCATTGCCAGAAACATCTAAGATGCAATGTTTGCCCTGAAAAAGCAGATTTGTATTAGCCCACCACTCCCTAGCCACTCAATCCCAAAGGCCATTCCCACTGTCCATGGGGCAAGGGGGCTGGGCGGGGCCACTGACAGTGGCCCAAAATATCCTCTCCTGGAGGTCCTCATGCCACTTTTTACTTCTACTGCCAGAAAAGGACAAATCTGCCAGGGGGTGGGTCTCTATTCTTGGTGGGTGACACTCCAGTATGAGTTTTGTGAAGGAGAGTGACACCTTTACCAAGAGGCTGGCAATAGGCAGAGCTGCCATGGCTTTGGTCAACAGCACCAATTAGTAGCCCCTATGATGGAAGAAGGAGTGGCACCTAGTCTGAGTGTTTCTGCCTTTCTTCTGAGGCACACAGGTAGCAGGCTGCTGCCTCTGCTTACCCGCTCTGCCACTGCCCGCACTGACTGGATGCTGGTCCCATAGAGGTTGTCATTGAACTGGCCTGCCTCAATGAACTTGTTGTCCTGGATATCCTTCTCCATCTGCTCTCGGGATACCACAAAGTGGTAGTCCTGCCCATCCACCTCATTGTCACGCCGAGGCCGGGTGGTGTCTGAAGAAAGAAAGGAAATGTTGTACGGCCCAAGGGCAGTGATCTGTACTGGGCCACTAAATCTGACTTAATTCCCTCCCAGCTGGGAGGGCCACAAAACCATTCTAATAATTTTTCAGATGAGTATAGGGTTGAGGTGGGTTAGGGGGATAGCCTTGGGAAGAAGTCTGTCTTATGTATTTCTCTTCTAACTTCCAGGGGATGAGGGATAGGGGTGCCATATGTGTGTCTTAGTTTAAAGCAGACCAGAAAGGTGGGGTATCCAGAGCCAGGCTGGAAGAGGGTTCAAAACTTGGCCCAGGACTCAGTCAAACAAACAAATGGTTCATCAAATCATGGCCTTCCTGACCTTGTGAATTTTGGGGGAATCTACTGCTTCAATTGTCACATGGTTCTTGTTCCCAATAAGCCCTAGAACTTGACCCCTGACCCTTTCCACAAAAAAGAAATAATTCCTGGGCACCAAACCTCTCTCCTTTGGGCCTGCCTGTTCTCTTACGTGGCACACATGATCCAAATTTATGCGGGAACTCAGAGATCAAGTCATCGTTGACTCGGTCCTTCATCGGGCCCAAGATGATCACAGGCCTTGCGTAGTGAACTGGGGAAGGAAACCACAGATACAGTGACCAGAGGCCCTGTTACATCTCCAAGTCTGGCTACAACATAGAGGCTTTGGAGCTGCCCCTCAAGATGGGGAGGCACCCATGGCCATTCTTTGCCTTTTGACTGTAAAGCCTTTCATTTAAGAAGATGCAAGTCCCAGGCAAGTCTGCCTGAAACATCTCCCTTCCCAATGGATTCAGGAGACATCTCTGCCTGGACACCAGCAACTCAGCAAGGCTATTACAGAGCAACTGCTGAAGGAGGGATGGGCTTCTTTTAGTGGTAGCAACACCACTGAAGCAGACCTCTCCTTGTCTTCACAGCCAGAGCTGCTATACAGTAAGTCACCTTCCCTCTTCCAGCCCCTGCACAGCTGCCCACTGTGACAGCTTGCCACTGCCACAAGAAACTGGCACAAAGGCAAGACTCAGGAGGGGGGCTTACTTTCTTGCCGGGTCACTGGTTCATATGACAAAATAGCATCCTCTTGTCCTTCTGCAACGCAAAAGGGAGACATGTTAGCCCTCATGACCTGCCTCCCTTTGTACAACATTCACTTCACCCCACCCATGCTGTAAAATTGTCTTTTAAGGGGTCTCTGTTGGTCCTCTCTGCTTCCCACTGGCAAGAAGCAGTGACAACCCCATGGCCAAGATACTTTTGCTAATCCTACCCCAATTGTTTAGTAATTCTTAGAGATAACAGTCAGTTACTCAGTGGCTCCCTTGCTGTAGAAAGAACCATAGGGATACATCAACTGCTTGACACACACATGTTCAAGTCCCTTTACCTATAGACAGGAGTCAAGGCACTCATGCAGGCCTACAGAGCTGCAGCCTAATTTTGCCCTTTTAAAGATAGGTCTACCTACCCTCACCCAAGAAGTATAAAAAGTTGTACATGGTTGGGCCTAGGTCCCCAGTACCCTTTAAGGGCAATGCTGAGCCTGCTCCTTCCTCATGGTGGCGCTCCATGGAGCCTGGCAATGATGAGGTTTTCCTGAAAGGGTTGTAGAGCCAATTGGCACTAGGGACCTGGAGGCCCCAAGGTAGCTAACAGAAAAACCAGGGGAGGCAGTAATATCTGCACTGAGACTCGGGATGCTTGCTAAAAGGTTTTCTTCTTAGCCTAACTCTTGGCAGATTTTTGGAGGTCTCCAGCCACAATAGCTCCTGAAAGGCCATCATCCCCCAAAAGTCACAAGGTTTGAGTTATCATTTCTCTAATCTAGTCAAGGGACCTCTCAAGGAAAACTTGGTAGTTCCCTTCCCAATCATAGACTCCCACCAAGGCCAAGGAAGTTCTAGCAACATGCAAAGGCAGATTCAGGACAGTATCCCATGGGAGCTATTGCTTTTGGTGTCTGAGAAAACCTTCAATGCTGGGAAAATCTTCAGCCCAGAGTGCACATGGCAGGGATTAATAATTCACCTTTCCCAGGGTGCAAGGATGCTTTCAAGTCAGGTTCTAGCTAGAACTATAGGGCTTATGCTCTCCTCTACTCCACAGGACAAACTCCATCCCACAGGGACAGAGAACTGGCCACAGCACTTCCAGGGTCTCAAGGTGCACATGGCTGAAAGGAGCAGCAGCCTTTGAGCATGATGGGCAACCATGCAACACTGGAATGAGGATGGCTGAGACACACGGAAGAGCTACATGATGCGGGGGGAATGACACACACTTACTGGAACTGCTTTCGCTGTCACTGGTGTTGGATGTCACTCCCTCTGCAAGCCAACAAGAAAGAGACTCCAATTCAGAACACACCACTGAGAGGTCACATGCAGCACAAAACGTAAATGCTCCAGGAGTGAGACACTAAGCTGTCAACTGAGCCAGGCCACAGGAGGCCTGCCACATTGAGGCCACCAACTGGGAGGCACAGCGCCAATCCTCATGCCCTAGCTACCTCCAACTTGTCCCCAGTGCCCTTTCTATCTGCCAAGTCCCTCCCCTAGCAGTGGAGGCCTCACTTCCTTCAGCAGCACTCTTCATCCGAATCCAGTGAATTTACTTGGGTGATTTCCAAATCCTTTCTCAAAATGCAGCTCCCAAGGCTAACAGCAGGAAAGAGAAGGAGGGGATGGTTGCAGAGAGAAGGCCAAGGACATGCTGCTCATGAATTTCCTCCCGAGACCCCACCCCAAGTGTGGAACCACATGGTGCTCCACAACTAGGTGAGTAAGTGCTAGACAGAGTGAGCAGTCCCTAGTGTCCTGTTGTGGCCCCACAGGCCTCTGTCACCACTCCTGAGAAGGGCTGGGCTTCTGCAGGGATCAGGGATGCACCTCCATCGACCATAAGACAGGCACATCGAAACACAGGCAACAAACCAACAGAAATATCTCGAGGACAAGACAGTGCTCCTGTCTTAGAGACCTGGAATCTGCCCATCTTTGAGTATGGGCATAGGGAGTTTGAGCAGAGTCATTTTCACAGCAGGCACAAACACAATCCACCCCTCCTGCAGCGACAGGCAGATGAATATGAGACATGAACACACCAAACTATGGAGAGATGCTGCTCATTTCAGCCAAAACCACACTGCTCCAGACCATGACATGCCGTGCCCCGCCCACCCCAAGGACCTGCTCAGTTCCCACCTGTGGCTAGTTCCTGCACAATTCCTGCCTTCATCATCTAGGTCCTTTCAGTTTCTATTCTGTAATTATCTTCCAAAATGGATAAGTCAAAGTTTTCTTGAGAGTAAGGGCTAGTGGTATATGGTCCATAAATGCACTAGGTGTTTCCAGCTAGGTCAGGTGCTAGATGGGTACAGGGGTTCACTGCACTCCTGACTCTCCTTAGGGGGGCTGTAAGCACTGCAATTCCTCAGTCTGGCTCTTTAGAGTGTTGCCCAGGAGAGAAAAATCCAACTAGCAGATGCCCTCCCCTTGCCCAGAGGCTAGACAATTAGCTGAGTGCTTGCCATAGAGCTACACTGAGGCCCACTAGTCTTCTAAGGTGGAACACTTTAAGGAGGAACTCATCTTCTAAGGCCTCACTACTGGAAAGTGTAGACGGTAAACACAGACATAAATGCTATGGATCTGTTATGGTACCAGGGACCAGGGGCAAAAGTGTGACATTTGGAGTCACATGTACTTTTCCCTGCCTTGGGAATAGAATTCTCACAAACACTGTCCTCCCATCACCCTTCACCCTTACCCATGTCTACTACACCCCCACCCCCACTACCTCCATTCATGCCACAAATACAGTTAATGGTGTGTAAGTTTCACTTACTCAGGTTCTTTGCTCCATAATAATCGTCACTTAACCCAGGGAAGTCCTGATTTCACAGACAGCAAGGACAGAGGAGGGAAGGGAATGTGGGAAGAGAATTAGGGAGAAGAGAAAAAAACAGAAAAAAAGACAAGGGAAGGAAGAATACAGAAGCGGTAAGCATTAGTGACAGAAGCATGAAACATCACAAAGACCTAGAACTATAGCAAAGTGAAGAACTTTGCTACAGAAAGAACATTCTAGGTGAGGTAAGATACCTGGACTTGTTGCTACTCAGTCTGCTGCCAGAAAGCCTTGGAGTGGACTAGCTTTCTGAGGTAGTCTATAGCCATAGGCCCACAGGAAACATCAGGTAACACTCCAGGGCTTGGAGTCCCTACTTTGACCAAATGTGTAGATGGAGAGCACAGGTCTCTGCTCTGCCCATAAAAATCACATTTCATTCTGTGGGTACATGGCAGACATGTGTATCTGGGTGCCAGGTTGGCAGAGACAATTACCATCATCTTAAGGATCTCTTGCCCAATTCTGCCTTATTCTAAGTCCCTCAGGGAAAGCTTCCTGTGTCTAGGGTATAGCTTGCAAAGCTCTCCTGTTGGTCCAGACTTCTGGAGAGGCAGAAGAGTTTCAACTGTGTCATCCAATGGGCACCCACCAGCCCTGCTGGACCACTGAGTAGAAACATTTCCCTGGGCTATATTCAATCTAGAGCTTCTGGGGTCATCTGGTAAACTCTGGTGATACCACCTCAAGCTTTGTCTCCGGTGGCCTCACAATACTCAGAAGTAGATCAACTTCCGCTATTACTCGGCATCAAGGGTCCCCAGGATGATGAGCCCTGGTCTTCATACAGATAAGAGCACCTGTACCTACCAGGTACACCACAGACAGCAACAACTCACACATTCCATGAGTGTCACTCAGGCAGGTCTAAATAAGTAGCATTTCCTATCAGCACTAGACAGTTTCTTGCCAGTTTCAACAGCGCAGGCTGCAAGATCCCTCCATGTAAGACAGAGGAGTCACTGGGAAATGAAAGATGTGTACTATTCACAATGACACAAATGAGGAACTATCAAGCCTGACCCGCCATTTAGGTTAGGGACAGAACAGTTAATTTTTGAAGAATATGGTAGAGTCAGAAGACTTATCAGGGTTAAGATGGTTCTTGGAGTTCTTTTTGTACCAAATCAGCTTTGTGTTTTTCAGTAAATCTGGACTTGAAGTACAGTGAGCAGGACTAATTCCATGTGAACTCACTTATTCGGGAAGGGCTTTCTTGTGGAACCTGGCTGTTCAGGTGCTTTTGGATGACTGAGCCTGTGAGTTGTGCAGATACCCTGTGTGCACAAGCATGGGATTCCAGAAGAAGCCCCGTCTTCAAGAATCTGGGAAAGAACAGGCTTTTCTCTTGACATAGATGAGTGAAGTTAAGGGAAAGAAAATGCAAGAGGAAGGAGCCAGGGGAGCAACAATCAGTTCCTTGACTTTATTCTCTTGGCAAACCATTTTTCTAACCCTGACACTTGCCAAAAGCTGCTCCTTGCCACCACAGCAGAGCTCCATCTGGCACTTGCAGGGCCAGTGCCAGTGACTTCCTGGAGGTTGGCCCTGGGATCGATCCTACCTCAGAGCCTCCAACACTCATTCCTAGTGAGGAGCTGGACAAATAAGCCCCAACATCTCCCCGCGCAGGCCAATTTCTGCCCTGCCTGCAAATAAGCAGGTGTGCGCAGGCAGGCGCTCATGCCCTGGCCCAGACTCCTCCTGAGGGAAGGGACAGCTGAGGACAAGAGGGCGGAGCTTCAGGCAGTCTGTTCTCTGGACTCTGCTGCTACTTACGTTCCTGTATGCTGCACTCCTGGGCCATGTTTTCTTTGCTCTTGTAAAATGGAAACTTTCGAGAGAGGCGAAAACTCTTTTTACGTTTCGTTTTGATCGACTGTGAAAGAACATGAAGATGGAGGGGAAGGACAGAAGAAAAAAAAACAGAACAATGGATTTTAAAGCATGCAAGAAAAACTAAAATGGAGACAATGGTGAGCTAAATAAAAGATCATCTCTCACAAATGGAGTCTATGAGATTAAATGAAAGTTGATGTAAGAGGAAAATTATGTTTACAGGAAAATGTTGTAGGGATGTTAGAGGTATCTACCTAGTCCAGCCTCACAGCATTCACTGGCACTTCCTAAAGAACAAAGGTCACTGGAACCTCCTGGTTACATGCCCTAAGGTGCCACTGACAGACACAGTCACCTACTCCATGCCTCTCTTCCCTCTACAGCTCCGGAAGTTCTTTGGCCTGCGAAGCTCATAGAAGAAAAGGGGTAAATGGAGAGCCCTCCTGTCTCAAGTGTTATGAAGGGAGGTGGAGGCTCTAGGGCAGGCATTCTGGTAAGACGATACCAGCTTCTGCTCAGGTACCCACAGTTTCAACAGGGTGTGTGGCCAGGGAGATACCCACGAGTGGTTGCACCTTTCCCAGGCAAGTCAGCCAAGTCCAACACATCTTCCATAGCCAGTCACCCAGGGGGAGGGGCCCAGACTAGTCGTAGACTGTAAGTGTTCCCTCTCTCTGTTTTCTGAAAAATAGTGAATTTCCTGACAAGACAGAGCCAGTCCCCTGGAAAAAAAAGACATTCTTCTGTGCTCCCCCATTCTCTCATACATCAGACCAAGCTTCAAGCCTCATACCCCTCCTCACATCCTAGCTCAGTCCCTACTTACCCTGTTAGACTCAATCATCCCCGTCCTGGCATGGAACTTCACGGTTTTCAATCGAGCTCGCTCTTTCTTTTCCACCCTGTTTGGGAGTCAGAAAGAAGTCCTGTTCCTGCCAGTACGTGGCCTTAGCAGTAGCAGCAGGCACAGCAGTCACTCTTTGGCTCACTGAATGAAAACTTGAGTACCAACTCTCTACCAAAAAGGCATAATCAGAAACAGATGCTATTCTCTGCAACTCATAACTCAATAGGAAAGCAAGACAGACATCTGCAAGACGCCTGGGAAAGTCTCGCTCAGGATCATGACAACTCACCTCTTCTTACTGGGGATCACACCGATCTGCTCACTCTCTCCATGTGGAGTCACCAGCCTTGCCTGCCACCATTCATCATCAGAGGCATTGATGACATGCAGAATGTCACCATAAGAGAAGCTGAGCCCCTGGCTTGGTAGGCAGCTGTCCCGAGTCCGGTCATAATCAAACAGGGCCCTGAAACACACAGTAGAAGATGAAGCCATCACCTCAACCCTCCAGTCCTAAAACAGGTACCCTAAAAGCCTGCCAGAGGAAAGCCAGCCTCCACAGTACAGATGTAGCAGCTTCACATCAGACAGGAAGGCCTTTCCTGGGAGACTGCATCCTTGTTTTAGTCCTCTAAATGGAAAATACAAGTCATTTTCAAGAACCATCCCATTTCCCCAACAAAGGGAATAAGGAAAATCTTTTATGAATCCCAGCTTCTTGATACAAGGAGGAAGCCCAAAGTAGAATCTACTGACTAGCCCTCATCCATCCTAGGAAACCAGCTGTACAAATAGGGATCTCTCAGTTCACAGATATATTTTTGGAAAGCAGCTAAAGACAGAAGCCAAAAAAGGTTAACTACAATCCCAAACAATGAAAAGTAAAGAGACTTACTGTTCTCATACGTCTGCTTTACACTATAGAAATATTTGCTTTAAAAGACTCTTGTATCCCAAGGCATCCAAGCAAAATGCTCACACTAACATAACCACAGTGATCTGGTTGCAAGGAGCCCCAAAGTCTTCTCTTTCACTCTTTGTCTCTTACATATGTAAGAACACAAGTTCTAAGAAAAAGAATCATTGGACCTAGAGCACACATCTACTTACCTGGGATAGAACCCATGTCCTCTGGCCAAACATGCTATGAGTCTGGATGTAGACTGTCCCCCCGAAGTTCAGAGGCTGGGGTTGAAAGGTGGTCAGATCATTGCCAAATGTGCTACTGAGTGGTAGAGACTGGTCATGACGTACGCCACTGGGCATGGGTCTTTGGTGGGGCATATCTCTTTTCCCAGCACCTCCTCCTTTCACACTTTAATTCCTAACTGCCACAAGATAGAACAACTTTTCTACATGCCTTACCACCAAGGTGCTTCTCCTTTGAAGTCAGCCAGCCATGAACTGAAACCCCAAAACCGTGAGCCAAATTAAACTTCCTCTGTGATAGATGTCAGGTGTTTTGTCCCAGCATCAGGAAAGCTAACTAACACACACATACTCTTGTATATTTCTTGACATGTTACAAATAGAAAAGACTAAATAAAGGGGAAGGTAGGCAGAAAGCTGTACCATGTTGGCTTGTGGAAAAAGAGCCTTGCTTGTGCAAGGCCAAATAAAAGAAAATATATTAAAACACTTTAACTTTGTAAAGTTCTTGAAACAAAATCCTTAAAACTCAGTGTCAGAGCTAAGTATGGTGGGGCACACCTGTAATTCCAGCACTCAGGAGACAAGTTTGAGTCCAACATGGGCTATATTTGCTTTTTCACAAACAAACAAATGTTACGAGTAAGAGCAGACATGATATCTTGTCTAAACACTATTAGTTCAAGCCTCATTGAGCTAAGAGAAAGTAGCTGTATATTTATGCTATTTTGTATACACAGATTTTAAAATGGTCCATTTATATCCTTTTCTGTTTACTTTTGTCATAGATGTATATTCCATTGCCATTCATATATTGTAGGTGCATGAATTCAGCAGAGTAACCAATATAGTTCAGTAGTAAAATATCATGTCTGCATCTTGTACTCTGAATAGCTAGTACAAAGACAACAATTTGCAATGTATTAATTATTGTTTTAAAACAATAACCTGTTTTAAAACTATCTCACTGCTACTTATTTCTCAATAAAATTATTAAAATAAAAAAGGAGTAAGAGCAGAAGCAGAGGTCAGTAGCAAGGACATGTGGTGCTTTAAGGCTCTGTGCAATTTCGAGGAAGATTAGTGGGGCAGGCAACCTTACTTTATGTAACAACGAGAAATGCTGTCATTTTATGGGCTTCAAAATTTGAGAACAGAACTTGGATTAAGTTTCAGAAGACTGATAGATTAGTCAAAGTAGATTACGAAAGCATGTAAAAAACGAGAGTCCAGTGTTTATTGGTTACAAATGTAAAATACAATTTATATTTTTACATCTCCCAGAATCATGCCTGACTTTGGCAAGCATAGTAACTAGCTGGACAACCTACAATAAAGTTAATGTAAACATGTTTTCTGGGTGCCAGGAATCCAACTATTTGTAATTTTTAAACATGTGAAGTTAAAATAAAATTAGTATAACAGTTTATTTCCAAGATTAATATCAGGTACCTTACAACATCAAAACACATATTCCATGAGTTAAGTAAAAACAAAATAAAGAGATCAAATTTGTCAACAAGAATGCCAGCTGATACCCATGAAGTTTGGGAAGTGTACTGTTTTGTTTGGTTTTTAACCATAATATATGTTGCTTTCATAATTTTTACAAAAATGTAAGTCAATTTAAAAAAAAAGTGAGGAAACAAATATACCAGGCACTGGCTTGAGTCATTTACCTCAGGAGTCCATGTTTGGTTCTAAGACCCCTAACAAACAAGGCCCAAAAAAAGGAAGTTGTAAAACTCCAGTTTGTCCATAGAAAGTGGCACCTGCACCCATCTAGATTTTGTTTAATTAATTTATGAAAGATGAATGGAAAAGGAATATTGAGCAATGGGATAGACAACACTTTTTGCCAATTATTTTGTTAAAGACACAGAAGCATAATATCTACAGGAATTTTTTTTCCTTTGGTTCCAGGAATTGAACTCTGGACCTTGTGCCTGCCAGGCAGGTGCTATACTGCTGAGCCATTTCTCCAGCTAATATCTGAATTTGAAATTATGAACTATAATATTCTCAGTTGTGAATGAAAAAATTGAATTAAGAATTTCCTTTTCTATCAAATCATAACTGCAAATAGGCAAAGAACTCTGCAGAAAATGGGAGCTTCGGAGGTCACTGTGTCCAAATTCCTATCTAATAAAGAAAATTCTTTAGATATTCTCCTAGTTTCTTGCTAGCTATAGCATTATACTGAATCTGGGCCTTTCCAATGTCTTCTCTACCAGGCTAAAGATTTCCAATTCCATCACAATTCCCTCCTTTGTCATGATTTTGATTTGTTTTCCAAACCCATGATGTGGATTTTCTCTAAATCCACTCTGTCTCTGTGCCTACTGTACCAAGAGCTAGAAAAATTCTTCCAAGATAATGAAAACCAGACCTAGTTGCATAGGGCATGGTGTAAAGTTGCATGGTGGGCAACTCTCAGACTAAGTCTTTTAAATCTCGGAAAATTTCATAAGGTCTTAGTCATAGTCATGTGTATTAAAAAAATCCCTAATTCTCCATTTGGCTACGTCTAGCAAATACCACTGCTCTATTTTTTCAATACTTGTTGAGTCATCTTTCTTTTGGCCACTGTGTTAGATATGTGGGAAATACAAAAGCAGAAAAAGCCTGGTGGAACTTGGTGGTTGCCAGAGGTTACAATAAGCTGAGTGTATCATAGCAGGAGGCATGAAAGGTGCTTACACATAGGCCTCAAAGCACTCATAGGAAGCAAGATAACATCTGGTTCTGGAACGTTTCAAGAAAATCTGTATTTTGAATTAGGCCCGAATGAGGGGTCAGGATTCCAAGGGTAGAGGTAGAGAGTAATCCTTATAGGAGGGAAAAGAGGTAGGGAGAGGTCCTTCTAGGGGAACAGAGGTAAGGAGAGATCCTTCTAAGGGTGACAGAGGTAGGGACATATCTTTCTGGGGGTACAGTTAGGAAGAGATCCTTCTAGGGTGGACAGAGTAAGCAAAGGCCTGAAAGGGAAAAAATCACAGGACACACTCAGAGATCATCACAGGTCCATCTCTGGCTTGGCTGTGAAGCGTGGCAGGATAGAGCCTAATTGGACACAGCCTAGCCTGTCCAGCTAAGGAGTGTGACATTCACTGAGGAGGCCTTGTGTGATTGACTTCACTGCCTCAAATTTTATCATTGCTGGGATAAACTTTCATGTGGAAAAGGAGATATAAATGAAGGACAATTTTGCATCTGTATATACAAAATAGTTTGGGTAGATATACAGCTACTTTCTCTTAATTCAATAAGAAGAATGACTTGTATTAATAATGTTTGGACAGGATATCATGTCTGCATCTTGTGCTATGAATGACTACTACAAAGACAATAATATGCAATGTAGTAATTATTGCAACTCTCCTATCAACCTGTTTTGAAGCTGTCTCATTGCAATTTTTTTCTCTATACAATTAAAAAATAAATAAACTTTCATGTGGAATTGAACCTGATAAGAGTGTTGAAAGTCAAACAATCTCTTACATGACATGTATTTCATATAACCAGAAAAGGTATGTAAATTAGACCTTATTACATTTTTAAATATGTCAACTGTTTTTGTAAGACCTTTCAGAAGCATGCTAGACTGGTGGCCATTTCTCAGTGATGGTCTCTCTCAGGTATAGCCTGGTGTCCTAACCAAGTGATAGGATGCCTCTCATTATACCTTGAAGCAGGAGGAGCCCATTTCTCCAGGTCACTGATATTTCCTATCCTCTGTCTTCTGGGCAGTCTCTAAGAAGCTCAAGGTAAATTCTGCCCCCTTTAAGCCAGACTGACCCATTGTCCCCTGAGTGAAAGTCAAGGGCCAGGCAGATAGCTCAGCAGCATAAGCACATGCTCAGTGACCACAGTGTCCCAAATTTGATACCTAGTAC
>PVKA01027734.1:20000-30189 GCA_004027165.1 Ctenomys sociabilis | reverse complement strand
GAGAGAGAGAGAGAGAGAGAGAGAGAGAGAGAGAGAGAGAGAGAGAGAGAGAGAGAGAGAGAGAGAGAGAGAGAGAGAGAGAGAGAGCAGAGGGGAGAGAGAGAAGAGATAGAGGAGAGAAAGAGAGAGAGAGAAGGGCAGGCTACTGATTGTGAGGAAGGAACCAAAAGCAGGTTGCCAATGAGCCTACTACTCAGAGCAAGTTTTATAGAGTACAGTTATGAAGTGGGTACAATGTAGGTCAAAACCATGATCAACCCATGAGACTGCAAGTTTAGCCACTTAGGTGATACTGATTCAGTGGGGAAGCAGGTCATGTAGCAAGTGTATGGGGGAGGAACAGTGACCTTCTTTAGAAGGGTTTGGTCAACACCCAGGGTGCCTGATATCTGTTTAAACTTTCTTGGATCTAGTGAAATGCTGCTTATCCCTGGGGGAGGCACAGAGGCCTCATTAGTCCTTTTTTACCTGGAGGACAGGCCTTCAGCAGTTGTGGTATGCTCCCATCCTCCGCACTGGCTCCCCGGGGGTCCATCCCTGTCTGACTGCCTGTCTACAGGCCGAAGTTGGCTGTCTACAGTAGGAGGAGATGCTGAAGAAAACAGCCAGGGCTGTAATGGCCAACGGCAGGCAGCAGCACATTGCTGAGCCCACACTGGGTCTGTGTGCTGCTAACCATGGGCTCAGATGATTTAGGTTTTTTGTGTTGATATTGTTCTATTTTTTTGTTTTCAAACAGAGTTTATTGTAGCTTCTGTAGACTAGATCTACTGCATAGAAAACAGAAATGTGGAGAATGGAGTGGAGGCGTTTGTGAGCCCACAAAAGTAGGGAAAAATTTGAACACAGGGAAGAATAGAGGGATTTGAGATAAGTTATCTGGCAAACAACACTAGATGTCTCGCAAGGCATTCGATGACCTGAGGTCAGAAGGGGGCATGGCGTAGTGTTTGTCTACAGACCACTCTTTTCAAACATTGCTGCTAAGTTTCCATTCATTTATTTTTATTTATTTATTTATTTATTTATTTATTTATTTATTTATTTATTTATTTCCATTTAAAAGCATAACCTGGAAGCAGGAGAGACTGGAGTGCAAAGAAACTTGTCATAGGGTACACTTCTGATAATGCCTCTGTTCGTGCTAGTGTCACCAGCAATATTCATTACCTCTCAGAACCCCTCTCATTAATAGCTGCATTATGAAGTGGGAAAATGCAACCTGTCACTGAGGCTGTAGACATCTATCTGTGAGCTCTTAGCTGCAGTGACAGATGTGCCAAGAATTGCTCTGACAGCGTTGATGTATATGCGTCTGCCATACAACTTTAAAGGCAGTCCTGTTACCACACCTCACTCCCTCTAGAATACTATAAATTAACATTAAAAAAAATTGTAATTGCCCTGTCATTGTCGCAAGGGAAACACACTATTATGCGACTGTGTTATTTTGTAGAAGGTAAACATGATTATCATTTTTATAATTCTGTTTTGGAATTTCATTTAAGAATGCTCAAAAAAATGAAAGTGGCTTAGTCGGAATGTGATTGTATGCCACAATGCTGCACAACCCCAGGCAGCTTCTAGGTAACACTACCGTGAATATCCTCCCTGCACCCTTTGTGGATGTGTGTTGTTGCTATGGTGACTTCCAGGCAGATGGCTTTGAGAAATCCTAGTCTTAGGAAATGCTTGGTCTTCTTTTTATGCACATGGTTGAAGTAGTAGTGTGATTGGGGTCTGAGATTTTCCTGAGGTCTGAGGTCCTGTGTATCAAAATTAGAGTTAATGATAATTAACTAGAGTTAATGTTTATTATAACTTTTGGATTACCTCTATTTTCTAGTCCTTCTGGCTTTTCATTATTATTATTTTTATTAATATTATTGAGAAGTAAATAGCAATGAGAGTTTCAAAATTGATTAATAGGAGAGTTTCAATAAATAATACATTGCATATTATTCTCTTCGTAGTGGTTATTCATAGCACAAGATACAAACATGATATCCTGTTCAAACACTATTAGTACAAATCTTTCTTTCCATTGAATTAAGAGAAAGTAGCTGTATATCTATCCTAACTATTTTATATATACATATACAAAACAGTCCTTCATTTGTATCCCCTTATTTTTTTGTTTGGTTTTGTCAGAGATGGATATTCTATCGCCATTTAAATATTGTACGTGCATGAATTCAGCAAAATAATCTAATATACTCCAGTAGTCCATAATAGTGGTGGGTTATCCATTGAACTGGGAATGTCAGAAGTTGTTGACTAAAATAAACCAATATACCATTCAATCAACAATATTTTATATAATCATGGAGTGATGATAATAGTACCTATTGCTACACAGTTGTTAAATCAGGATAACGAATACGTTACAAACATGGTATTTGGCTGAACAAATGTTAGCTGTTGAATTTTTTTGTGTGATTTATGGATTAATAAAATTACATCTGGGCTGAGTAGGTCAGGGATGAAGAGTCTGATTTTTCTGGCTCCAGATGAAATGCTGACTTTCTGGAGGGTTCTGCTGGGATATCAAGCAATATGGGCTTTGTGGTCTTTCCAGATGAGTGCTGTTATTACTCAGTGCTCATCAGGAGCCTGCCCACCACCCTCCTGTGCTTAGCTCCCCTTGTCTGATGGGATCGGGACAGAGAATTTGTGTCTCTGCTTCTACCTTCTCTCACAGAACCACAGTTGGGAGAGCTTGACTGAAGGCTTAGCATCAATCCGGAGCAGTCCGTGGTTCTGTCCAGTGTATGTGTGTGTGTGTGTATGTGTGTCTCTGCGTGGCAGCTTCAGAGCACACACTCCAGAGTGGGACCACCTAGTGCTGAGGCCTAGCTCCACTAATTTTAAACTTGTTACTATACATTAGGACTTGACCACATAGTCTTCCACTTTTCTTAGCAATTATGTTTAAGTTATAATTATCTTTCATGGTATGGAAATTAAAGGAGGTATTCATGCACAATATTTATATCACTTGTAACTAAAATTACACAATTGTTACTAACCCTTTTAAAAATGTTTATACATTCAGTTATTCATTAAAATACTAATTGAGTGTTTAGCATGTGTTAAATATTGCTGTTAAACGTTGTGGGTGCAGTGATCTGTACATCCATGGTTAAGGACCTACATGGTTGTGAAACATGTGTGCTACTGGCAGAGTGGAACAATAAAGAAAAGAAATAAATAAGTCCCAGCATTTAAGATTACGTGAAGGATGGGAAAGTTACTGGGGAGGTGCTAGTTTATCTGGGAAAGAGAGAGAGGGAGGGAGAGAAGAAGAGAAGGAAAGGAGAGAGGGAGAGCCTGGGAGAGGGAGAGGTGGGGAGAGGGAGCGGGAGAGAGGGAGAAGTGGAGGAGGTGGCTGTGAGTTTAGTGATGAATTGTGAAGAGAAGCCTTGGTCAAGGACGCTGCTACTCAAGGACAGCCACAGCTGCTGTGATGCAGGAATGGGCTTGATGTGTCTGAAGAACCCAGAGCAGCTTGGCATTGTTTGGGTAGAATGCAATTAGAAAGAGTGATGAGAAAGACAAGAAGGGAGCAAGTTGTGCGAGGGTCCTAGGCTTGGCACCGTGATATGATGGACTGTGGGACCAAGCAGTGGACAGGTGGCCTGTGAGGTAGAATATCCAAAGCTGGAATAACACAAAGCAGTTCTGGTGTGTATCTCCATTTTCTGAGCTCCTTCAGAATACCTACTTACACCTTTAGTCCTCTTTTCTTGATAAGCTATCCCTAATAAATGTCCATTGGATGAAGGACTACATGGAATGAACCAAGAGTGCCTGTGAGTTCTAGGTGTAGCCTGTACCTTGTCTACCATTCTTTGCAGGCTGGGTCTGTGTGACCCCCTAACATAGCCATTTTGTTCCAATCATATGAGTTAATTGAATGTGCCCTAAGTCACTGCTAACATTTGGATACTGTTTGGGAGAAACCAACTTGTGTGTGAGACTTGGTGCCCACGTGGCAGGACTTGGGATGCAGAACTTAAGAGGCAGAGCATAATGGGAGGTGTGTGGGCTGTTAGCATTCCACTGCAAAGGGAATAAAGCAGTTGTCCAGAAAGCCAGTGCTCATACAAGCTGCAGCCTGGCTCCTGCCAGCCTGCTGTGCATTCAGTTTCAAGATGTGACTGGTTTGTATGTGTGTGTGTGTGTCAGCCACAACCATGCTGCAAAATCTTTGGCTCTCACCAGAGCCCAAGCCCATGGCACTGCCATTCTAGACTTTATTTACTTATTGTATTTAGGCCAGGGTCTACAGGGTCCCCAGGGTCTCACTACATAGATCAGACTTATAGTGATTCTCCTGTTTTTAGTCTCCCAAGCGCGGGGATTACAGGTGTGCGTCACCAAGCCCAGTGTCAGTCTCCATCTCAGTGCACCTCAGAGGCAGGTCTGGCATGGCAGGCAGGGATCAAGCCTTGGCCAGTGTGCTCTGCCTAAGCAGGTGCTTTGGTCCGCTGAGCTGTCTTCTTGGTCCTCCATCTTAAACTTTAAATCTCAAGCGTGCACCTATGGGAAGGCCCAGGGCTCAAGCCACAAAGCAAAAGAAAGCAAGACACACCCTAAAACTTTAATGCTTCTGAACTGCTAATCTGCCTCAGGTACTTCATTACTGGACAGAATTGGCTAATACGTCACAGAGATTTCTGGGTCTTGAGGAAGAATCTTCTGTATGCTGTTCTCAGCCTTTCACATTTCAGGCTTTGAACTTTGTAGCTTTAAAGTTTTCGTTTTGATGTGGCACTGTTGGCCATGTGAACTAAACTAGAATAAGATCTGGCTTTTGCTGTACACTAAAAGCGCAGTATTTTCCATTAGGAAAATATTATCTTTGGGGGCCAGGGATATGGCTCAGTAGAATAAGTGCTTGTGCTTGCCTGCTAAGTGCAAGGGCCTTCAATTCCCAGTTCCACAAAAAAAAAAAACCATATATATATATAATCTTTAAGAATGGAGTAGATGGAATTGGGAGATTTTTAAAAGAAGTTATCTTTTGTATAACTGGGAAGATTATATCTAAGTGGAGGTTGGATGGATGCTCTGATGTTTATAGCCAACATCAATGGACTGCTGTCCTTTGGTTAAGTTTATGTCCAGGGCTCAGCTTTACCTGCTATAGGTGGGAAAGCCTTGTTCTCCAAGCCTTCATTTACTTTTATGATAATCAGTTAGTCCTTGATTGGCTTTATTATAACAAATTTGCTCTAATTTAAAATAAAATGCATCCTGACTTCTAGATAAAAAATAAACTCTAGGTTTAAATGTAGATGGAAGAATAATCTTGAATGGAAGAAAAAACAAGTGAATGACAGCTGAGCGACTGAGCAGGTTGTTACCTAAAGAGAGAACTCAGCATTGACGGTGGGAAGGGCAGAATGAAAATGCTCTTTTTATTTATAGCCAAGAGCAAGACAATTAGAATCAACATTTTTATTAAACTTCAAGTGTGGAACAAGGTAGGAAGAGGAAATTTTATGTTTATATTCTGAAATGTCTTTTTTAAAATCATTTAGCTTGAGTCTCCTTGGATTATGCCTAAAAAGTTTAATGTGTGTTATCAGGAGATTAAAAAGAATGAAAATATTTCATCAGTTAGTAGTGTTATAAATTAAAGAAGATTGTCAAATTCACAAAAAGATATATGCATTCTCTATTTTTTCATTATCATCCTGACAAATTTTATCATTATGTGTGAATAAAAAATAAATCTTTTGAAGCCAAGAGCTTCCCTGTCTTGACTCAATATTATTTATGAGTGTTTCAAAGTTGATGTCCTGTGAAATTGTTTGGATGTGAAAGTATTTTAAATATCAAGGTTAGTTTGACTGCACTAGAAAGAAAAGAGTCTAAGGGACACCAAATACAGACACCCTGCCTTTCTTTAGATTAGAGGCCAGAAAATTAGGGTCGTGGGTCATGTCTGTGTGTGCTACCTTTATAAATAAAGTTTTATGAAAACACAGAAACACTCATTTATTCATTGTCTGTGGTTATTTTCATGCTATCCTGGCAGAGAGGCTATTTAGTACCTGGCTCTTTCTAGACAAAGTTTGCCAATCATTGCTTTGGATCCAAAGGTTGTAATTTGTTCTCTTTTAATTTGACAAGTATATTTATGTTTTTCAGTCTTCTATGTGAGTCTAGGTGAAACTCTGCACAGGTGTGTGTGTTTGTGTACATCTCTGCATCTGTCTGTCCTTCATATTTTTATATCTCTAATATGCCCTCTGTTCTAAATTTTGTATAACTAGTCATAGGAACTTAGATGACCACAGCCATACCCAAGGGGAACTAGCATAGAGTATCTGTTTTTAATATGAATTATGCAACTCTGGTCAAGACAGCAATCATGATAAAAGTAAATTGATGTTGGCAGATACCTGAGCATTTTTGGATCTGTGCTGAGGTAATTTTTCTCCATTTACCACTCAAGGACATTTCGAGTTTCACATAGGTAGACTGAGGCTCAAGCAAGTTACTTGCTTAAAGTCATACATTGAGGAGATGGGGAGATAGCTCAGTAGAATAAGTACTTGCCTGGCAAGTGCGCAGTGCTGAGTTCAATCCCTGGTACTGCAAAAAAAAGAAAAAATTAAAACATAAAGTCATGCATTGGGTGTGCAAATTCAGGTTCATACCTGAATTTGGCCTGTAAACTCAGAGACACCCTTTCTCTCTGCCCTTCTTGCCTTTTCCTTGATCAGTGATAATAAGCCAGGTAAATTTGACAGATTTGTGCTGGTAATGATGTCATTTTTCCTCGGCTCTGCTGTACGTACAGGTCAAGTAAATACAATTGTTTTTTTCAGTTGCAAAGTGAGAGTGTTAGTTTCTTACCAGAGCCTGCTATTCATAGCTCATGTCTAATTTTTTGAAAGTATATCTTGAAAATGGTTATAGAAGGCAATGTTCACACTTCTTGGGAGATTTGGAACATTTTTTAGGTACAGTGAGCCATCGGCCCATCAGAATTTTCATCAGCATGCCATTTTTCAGAGGTACAAAGTCCTTCAAAATGCCACAGCTAAAGGTTGTTGGGGGCGTGGGGAATTCAAGATCAATTATATGGGTAGCCTGCTGCGATTTATCATCTCTAGATAGCATCTATGCGAATTTAAAGCAAGGGTAGTCAATATTTCAGTACGGAGATAGGGCACGGCCAGTGTGCAGGTGTTAAAGATAAAGGCAAGGGAAGGAAATCCTTTCTGCTGCCTTCCCCCATGGATGAAGGATGTGAAATAAAATCGCTGGCAGTGCTGGCTCTCTTAACATAAGTTTTCAGAGCAAAGAAATTTTAAGAAAAGAAGCATTCAGTTTGAGTACAATAATCCAATGTTCTTCCTGGGCCCCTAGCAGAATCTGGTGTAATGGCCTATAAAAATAAAATATATAGCAACCAAATGGAAAATAGTTTAATTATATTAATATGCTTCATTTTTCACTCTCATCTTCAAGCCATGTAAAGGCAAGTATAAAATAACGGAGTAGCAATCCCTTGAAATTCATCTAAATATGTGAATACTATTAAATGATGTTATTAATTAGATTAAAATGACAAAGAATGATGGATAAATCTCTTCCCAACTTTGGAGGATCTCACCCTATAATAATCTATTTCAATAGATTATTGTCATGGACATATGAAATGGGACATAAATAATGCCCCAAGCCTTCATGAAGGTTCATATTTGTATGGATTACTGTATGAATTTTGTTAGTAACAAAGACAGTTCTGAGACCATTTAAGACATTTTATTTATTGAGAAACTTGTGGCAGGGGAATCCATCTGTTACCTTTTTTATTTTTGTAGGGTTTAACACATACTAAATTTTATAGAGTAAACAAAGGAAAGGCTGTGGCCATCTTTGGTTAGCAGGCTTGTAACAAGGTGGAATTCATGGGACCGGGCACACTTTCTCATCTGACATGAGAACACTGATAGATTCCGCTTCTCTGTAAAGGATCGAGCTAGACATTTTGGGACATTTCAAAAGAAGGACAGCTAGGGGATAAGGGCTTTCGGTGATTGGCCATTTCCTGAAACCCAAGTGTGGGCTGCTTTTTCACCCAGATTGTCACAGTGGTCTTTATTTGTGCGCAGGGACTGCCAGAGAAGGCCATTCGTCAGTGTAAATTTTATCTGTTTTGGTCATACAGGGGCCAGGGAGGCTTTGCCTGGACTGTTGTGTACTTCTCAGCCAGTTCTTTTAATGTCTTATTGAACTTCAACTTCCATTTTGATATTTTCTGTTGTTTGAAATGTACAGTGGCACAGAACATAAAAATAGCCCACAAAGAAGAGAAATGGGCAAATAAGGAGAGTTAAACATCCCATAAACCCTGGTCTCTGCTGATTTTATAACAGCCAGTTCATCTTCCCACTATTCAGCGACATCATTCCTCGTGGCTGATGGCATGGGTACTGGTCAGAAAGTGATGCCTCCCACCCCTCTAGGAGGGCAAGCACAACACAGACTTGATGTTTATTATAAATAATAGAAAGAGGTACTGGGGTTCTCTCTGTTTATGTTCAGTAGTTATATTCTCTGGATCTAAAAGGTAGTTTTGCTGTATTGAACAGAACATTTATGTGGGTGGTTGCAGCATGTTTCTGATAAACAGCGATGAACTTGAGGTCCAGGAGTCTGGGATTCCTGTTCAACTCTTGTTACTTTTCAGCTGTGTGACCTTGAGCTTATAGAACTGTCTGGTAACTTGAGCAAGACATATTATGGGGAGCTGAGAGCAACTCCAGTAACGCAGAGAGGTTGTGTAAACCTTGGCTTCCCTGGTTTGTTTACTTTCAAAAGAAAATCATTTATTTTAATATTCACTTTAAATAAGCAGCTTTCTGAAATGTGTTTGATGAGGGATTTGAGTATGGGGCAAACCCTCTAGCTCTTTGGTGGGCAAGTGACATATTTTGAGCCAGTTAGAAGTTATATTCTTGTCCAACCAAGTCTATTGTTACTTTAAGACAGTCATATATTGAAAGTATTGAAGCTTTAAAGTAAAAATAAACCTGAATTTCAACTCTGGCCTTACCACTTGCTAATGATGTAGAGTCCTAAGGGAAACATTTTAGCTTTTTGAACCTTTATTATTATTTTGCTAATCTGTAAGGGGAGTGTGCCTTGGAGAATCATGTAGATTAAAGCTGATGGATGTGTGTTTCCTAGAACATAATAGGTGCTTGATAAGCTGAAGCCACTTTTTGATGACATATATTGTGCTCCAGGTAACGATAGATAGTTCATTTGTGCTGAACTGTACCTCACTGATAAATATCCCTTCTCTGAAGACTTCTTCTAGACTAGAAAATATATCTCATTACTTAGTAGATTTTTTTTCTTGATATTTAAATGGCTCAGATAAAGATCCCAGATAATTTTCTTAACATTATAAAGTATACCTAGAGGAATGTTTAGCTAGTTGAAAACTGACTTTCTTACAATGCTGGCTTAAATAAGTCAGGTATGTGAGAGAGGAGTTTAGTAAAATAATGAGGCTTTCTCTAAAGTTGACAGCAAAAGCTCTGAAACATGGATAGAAATGGGTTGCCTTCCATGGAAGACATCATATTCAACTCTATCAGGCAGCTATTTTAGAATTTTCTAGCAGCTTCCAACAAAGACACTGATCTGTAGGAAAAAATAGCCATTATAAGGCCAGCTCTTATTTGTACTTCTAATTGTCATTTTTATTTTAATAGTTAAGATGTATAGTACTCATCTATCACTATATTCATTACTTACATATTTACTTCTACTCAGATAGATCCCAAGTTAGAGGTATAGACACAGCTTCACAGGTCATCCAGTGGAAGGGTGGAGAATTTGAAGTGAATACTTTCTTGTTGTGTTGAGCTAGAGATGAGTTCTGAAGAATGATAATGCATTTGTAAAAGGACAGGTCAGAAGAGTGTCCAATGGTGGATGGATGGGGTGAGAACTGGCACTGAGTTGGCAAAGTGGCTGATTTCTCATTCCTTTCCTAGGTACAATACTTGCAGAGCAGCTTCCTCTTTTGCTTGGTTCAAGCCAAGTGTGCTTATTGACTGAGCCGTAGACCATCCACTCCATCAAGCCCCTCCCATCCCCTCAGCTCAGCCCATGCCTGCTGGAGCCTGGTACCTCTCCTTGCTGTTGTCTTTGT
>PVKA01027734.1:0-17500 GCA_004027165.1 Ctenomys sociabilis | reverse complement strand
AAGCATAAGGTCCTGAGTTCAGTCACTAATACCGCAAAGAAACAAACAAAAATCTCAAACACCCAAAAGTAGAATTAGCATCTGGTCTGATGCATGCATTATAGATGTGCACGGATAGAACTGAGCACAGGAGCATCAGCTGGCACTGTACACCATGTTTCTTCCACGGGGTTTTTTACACTAGTTACTTTTCAAGCATGTATAGGTCTGAACCTCTACTGTCTCATAAAACTTGCCTTCGTTCCATTATACAGATGCTTCTCCTGGGTTAGGCATCATTACAAATAGACACAGTTCAATGCAGCACAGTGTTTCATAACCTTGAATCATCTTTCCTCTGAGAAATCTTTGAATCATATTTTCTCCCTGGACATTTTAGTACCACGGACTCACTAGCTGTGTGTTGAGAACCACTGACCTTCATAACAACTCTAGTCCATCCACAGAAGCTCTTAAGTGTTTCACCCCCTCCTAGATGTCACCATCTTAAGAGCACACCCCTTGGGGTGCCAGATCTTCCATACTTTTTTGCTCCTCTTTGTCCCTCACCTGTTCTTTTCCCAGTCAAGTTGTTTAGTCTTTCTCTGTGTTACTTTCCTTGTCTGTAGAAGGGAGACTAAAGTGCAAAGCCTACTCTGAATATCTACAATGAAGACTAGACCAGTTAATGATGGGTGGTAGGAACAGCATTTACAAAGTGCTTTCCTAATGTTTGCTATTTTTTAGACACCTTCCATTTAAAAAGTAGCTTAAAATTCAAGGGATAGTACAGACACTGATTTTCTTCCACTTACCAGTTTTGTGGTAGTGTGGTCCATTCTCATGTTGGAATGTGTTTTCAGTGTAAGGCAGGTTGGATTAGACTGTCTTTTCTATCCTCTCCATCCATTTCCCTTTGTTTTCTGATATGGGGGTTGAACCCAGGGAGTGATCGGCAACATCCCTAGCCCTGTTCATTACTTCTAAATTTAGAGACAGGGTCCTGCTAGGTCCCCTGTGCTGGCCTCAAACTTGCAGTCCTACCACAGCCTCCTGAGTAGCTGGAATTACAGGTGTGTACCACAGCAACCAATCTCTTTTCCTGTCTTCTTGATAGTTATATAGGAGACTGAACTTTGTGATTCTAGGGATCAACACAAACACTCAGTGATCTACATATGAGGGTTCATAGTTTCAGTGAGAGACATAAGAATACCAAAGCTTATTTTGCCTGAGGAATCTTTCCACATGGGGAAATCTGTGAAGAGCTTAGCTTGCCTTCCTGAGTGCATATTGCAGATCACCATTCATCTTGTGGAGGGCAGGAAACAAAGAAGGACTGTATTGATACCAGGCTGTGTTCATTAACTGCCTGCCTATAGGTTCACAGGTCCTTGCTTGTTGACATAATTCAGAATCTGATACTTAATCACTGGTTCATGTGACACTGTGGTGAGTCACTGCTGATTCTCCAGCACCAGATCATTTGTTTTTTAGAAGATGAAAGCTCACACACTTTATTTTGACTGGTTGTCTTAAGTGGAGAATTAATAATTTGACCCAGGAAGTTGATATTCAATTGACCAAGGAAGGTGTATATTCTTGGAGAAGAAAGTGAAGATAGCATTGTAGAAGGCCAGAAAAGTATAGGTACCATGGGTAGAAATTGTCTGGAGCCTAACACTATCTGGTTAATTTCCTATGCCCACATGTATCTGTTAGTGTTTTATTAGAGAAGCAGATACAACACAAGATATGCATATGCATGTAAGAAATTACAGATTTGACTTATGATATCAGCTACAGAGTTTGAAGAGGAAGTGACCAGTATGCATGGTGAGGCTTTCACTTGGAGGTGTGGACCTCACTGCAATGTTCCGTGCAAGTCCATATCAGGCTTCTGGGTCTTTGAGGAACACTGAAGCATCCTCTGTGGAAGCTGAAGGGTCTGTGCTAGAAGCCAGGAGATGACATCCAAGCGGAAGCTAAAGACTAGAGCTTCTTTGATTGATTTTTCCTCTGTTCCCTTCAACAAGGTTCAGGTGATGAGCCCCTCCAGGATTGGTGCTCTGTACCCTAGCCTATAGAATTGCAGAGGAGCTGGTTTAGTTAAGCTTCTGAACTCAAGTGGATACAATCAATCATTACACCACATAAAATAAAAATGTTAATAATACCTGTGCTGTACGAGTAAAGATAAAATGAATCAATGCATCTAACGTTCTTAAGCCTATGCCTGGTGCACAGTGGTCAATTAATGTCACTTGTTATTGTAAGGAAGCCTCACAACTAGAGACAAAGAAGAGAAAAATGGCTTCCTTGGTGGTTTTATTTTCTTCCATCTCACTCTTGTCCCACTTTCTTTTGTTTTTGTCAAGTAAGAGCACTAGCTGATGGGGTCAAGTGATTGTGAAGGACCATGAATTCTTTGTTTAGGCATCTTTCTTTCTCAGTGCTGAAAACAAATGCTATCTTCTGAGCAAACCATTGTCAGCATGCCCATTGGAATTAGCATCTCTTCTAGTAGAAGGTGGATTTGCCACACACAGCCCATGTTCCCATGATCACCTCCTTCCTGAGTGAGCACAGGTCTTATGAAGGTATTGATGGATCCCATTGACATCCAGAACCTTTACTGGTTGAGCAATTCAGCTGTCTTTCAATAGCTCTTGAATTTACTGCTCCTCTTGTAGGGAAGACAAAAGGTTATTGGAGCTTTTACTTTTCTAGGGTTTTCTCCAAGAATTCTGAGTGGCAACATGGTTGAAAAGTTGGATTTTTTGGATGCAGTGCACTTTTTGGATGGAGACACTGACAGATGTATGAACACTCAGGGCTTAGGCAAAATCAGTTTCCCTTCACTCCATATGTGTCTTTCCTTGCACATACTTGGTGGTAGTTTATGGTTACTCTTGAATTATACAAGTGCTAGGGTGGAAAGAAAGTCATGGGATGGGGTTTTATGCCTCTTTTCTAAAGTCATTGTGCTATGATTCCCAAGGGCACAAAGAGATGTGTTTCTTTATTGACAATGTTTGATTCCGAAATTGAACCCAGCAGGGAAAAGGATCTTAGCCTGAATTTCCAAATATCTGACATAGCCATGTATAGAAAATTCTTAAAAATATATCAGCAATCCAACAATGTAACTTGAAAGGTATGTCACTTCCATGTAGTCTAAGAAGCCTTACTTATTATTCATGGGATGACCAAAGTGTCATTTGAATTTTTTATCTCAAAATATTTGATCTTGCAGGCAGCAAGTTTGTTTGATATGTATTTTAAAAGATCATGTAAAAACCCATTTCATCAGAGAACTGGGAACTGGAGAGGTCTGTTGTAAGACTTGGCTACAGCTGCCATAAAGAAGTATCACAGACTGGGGGCCTTAAAAAATAATTGATTCCTTACATTTTTGGAATTTGAAAGTTCAAGATGTGGGTGCTGGTACAGTAAAATTCTGGTGCAGTTTTCTTCCACTTTTTCCAGTAGTTACCTTCTTCCAGTCTTTACACAAAAAAGAAAGCAAAGGGAAAAATAAGTTTTCTGGAGTTTCTTCATGGAAGAGCATTAGTTTGCATCATGAAGATCCCAGCCTTTTATGTTATGGAAAAAAATAAATCAAAATCTCATATATCAAAATAATAACAGAATAACAACGGTTCATACATTGAGCATCATTGTCTTTAAAGTAGATACTCGGAGTATAGGAAATGGACAAAAATGATTCCTTCTTGCAAAGAGGAAATAGATAATAACACAAAATTTCTTTTCAAGAAATTCTTAGTAGTATGAAAGAAACAAATTAGCTTATATATTAAAATATTGTTGAAACAATGGAATAGCTACCCACAATCCACCACGCTCTTCCTTTCCAACTTGGACCCAGCAGAATGGCTCACGCGAAGAAGGGTGGCGAGAAGAAGAAGGGCCATTCTGCCATCAACGAGGTGGTGACTCGAGAATACACAATCAACATTCACAAGCGCATCCAAGGAGTGGGCTTCAAGAAGCGTGCCCTTCGGGCACTTAAAGAGATCCGGAAGTTTGCCGTGAAGGAGGTGGGGACTCCAGACGTGTGCATTGACACCAGGCTCAACAAAGCTGTCTGGGCCAAAGGAATAAGGAATGGACCATATCGTATCCAAGCATAGTTGTCTAGGAAACAGAATGAAGATGAAGATTCACCAAATAAGCTGTATATCTTGGTAACCTACGCCCCTGTTACCACGTTCAAAAATCTCCAGACAGTGAATGTGGAAGAAAACTAACTTGGAAATAAAGTTATATAACTGCCAAAAAAAAAAAAAAAAAAAAAAAGAAAGAAAATGGAACAGCTAGTTTGGGAAATTATTTGAACTTCGCTCTTCCTATTTATCTACATTCTAGTTTGCATGTTGTCTGTATATCTCTGTCTGTCTCTGTATCTTTCTGTATCTTTATCTCTGCCTCTATCTCTGTGTCTCTATGTATCTTTTTTGAGACAGAGAGACAGAGACCCATGTAAGAGAAACTATACAATATTTAAGATTATATTTGATTTATTTCACTTAACATTATGTCTCCAGTTGCATGTGTTTACCAATGAATGCCTTGAGTTTATTTTTCTTTATGCCAGAGCAGTACTCCAGTGTGTGTAATACCTTATTTTTCTTATCTGTTCATCAGTTGTTCAACAGATTGAGTTCTTATAAAAGTGTGCTGCTATAAACAGGAAGCATGTGTGCATCCCTGTAGCATGATTCTTTTAACTCTTCTGGGAAGATACATAAGAGCTCAATACATCTCCTAAAGATTTAATCTCAGTGCCATCAGATTAGAAAGTAGGACTTCAATGTGTATGTTTTGGGGTAACACAGTTCATCTGTTGGCAGTTACCTAAACATTTCCTTTGGGAAAAAGATGGTCTAGAAAGATCAGAGAGGTGGAGCAGAATTTTTGAGAGGCAGGATCCAATGTGAAGAGTGCAGACGCTGGAGCCATGTTGTCTAAGCTGATAATCTCGAAGATGAGGTCCACTTCTTACCATTGACTTTTGATGGTTTGCCACATAAATCTATGCTTTTGTTACCCATCTGTAAGATGGAGGGGATTCTGTGTTGTACCTTATAAAGTTGCAGCTGTTAAGTGCATTAACAAACGCTTGACCTTCCAACTCTGCCTGGTACAAAGTAAGTAGGAAGGGGGTAGTGTCTCTTATACTCTTCATGGTAGTGCTGAACTGAAGCTCCTGTCTTCCCAGTTTATTGTTTTTCAACCATGGAGGTGAGGTACCATTGATTGTAAGAAAGATTTCATTTCTTATGAAGAACTTCATCTTTGTCATGAGAAAGACACCATATTTCCTTATTTCTATACCTGGCTTCTCTAGGCATTTGATTTGCATTTTAGATTATATAGACATTTGATGTTTCTCTTCTTGATTTAGGAAGAAAATATAATTATATTTTACTATAATTATAAAATGATGTTTCAAAAATTATGAAACTTTGATTCTGTTTCCAGTGCAGTGAACGTCTGTGTACCTGTGGACAAGTCAAAATTGTCTCTTGGCCTCTAGCTTCTCCTCTGAAGAAGGAGGTAGCAATCCATATTTTGTGTACCTCCTTGGATTTAAAAAAATTAAATACAGTTTAAAAGACAAATTCTACATTCACACCAAAATTGAAAGCACAAGATTCCCTGACAGTCCCTGCCCCACACCTGCATTGTCTGCTCTCTGCCTCCTACACCAGACTGCTGCTTGTATTGCAGTTGCCCTGTTTGTTTCGAGACAACATAACAACTTAGGGTGTGCCAATTTACATTAGGGATCATTCTCATTATTCATTCTATTTGGAAAACGTTTTAAACATTCATGCTACAGAGTATAGAAAAAAATTTAAAGCTACATGGAAATACCATCTTATTCCCTAAAGAATATCTATCATCAGAATATGAAGTAATAATAAATACTGGCGAGGATGTGAAGAGAAAGAGGTCTTGAACATTGTTGATGGAAATGTAAACTTGTATAACCACTGCAGAAATCAGTGTGAAAATTTGCCAAATAGTTAAAAATAGAAATTTTATTTGACCTAGCTATTCATCTGCTAAAGTTTTTCCTGAAAGAGCGACGACATCCTGTTCTAGTGGTACACACATGCTCATGTTTCTAGCAGTACAATTTATTATAGCTTGATTTTAGCTACACATATCTCCCCATCAACAGATGAATTGACAAACAAAATTGCTGCTGTTACACCATGGAACACTATTGTGCCATAAAGAAAGATAAATTTAAGGCATTTGTAGAGAAACCAGTGCAAACTGAGAACATGATACTAAATGGAACAGTCAGACACACAAGCTTAAATATCACATGGTTTCTCTTACATGGACATAAAATACCTATGGGGGAGACTTTTTTCAAAAGGATGTGATAATTAGAGATGTGGGGGAGGTGGGGTAAAGGAAATGGGGAAATATTTAAGGGCCAAAATGGTGGGAACAGAGGTTTGCAAATGACAAGAGGACCACGAGTTGGAAGGAACAAGGAGGGACCGCAAAAGTAGAACATCAAAAAAGAATTAAGCTATCTTGTATACCTGTGACAATTCCACATGGTGAATGCAATTACAGTGCATGGCAAACTAATAAATAAAATGGTTATGTGGGCATAACTTCTCCTGAAATCTCCATATGGCACAATAGAAGGTATTAATAGTTCAAATATACCCACCAACTGGCCATCATTGCTGTTTTTATAGCCCACAAATTGCAGGATGGCTGTGCCGATTATCGTACCAGCCCCTAGAACTTGTCCTAGAACCTCTGAGATAGGGTATGGGTACCTGTTTGTTCCTCTCAGTTGCTCTTATTTTTCTGGAAAGATGCCTATTTTTATGACATAAGATCAGTCTGTTGGATCTGTGTCCTGTGAAAGGCTTCTGGCTTGTGTGAGGGCTTCTGCAGAGAGCGGATGGCCCACTGGAAGTTGTTCTAATGGAGGCTTCTGCAGTGGGTGGACAGAAACATCCAAGTGTGCTCAGAACCTCAGAACCAGTGAGTCTGGAAGAGCCTTCTGGTCCAATCCCTTACTTCATGTATGAGAAAGCTGAGATCTGCAGAACATCGTGATTCTTCCAAACCTGTAGGTCGCAAGTGGAAAAAGCCAGGACCAAGTGCAATTGCTGTCATTTCCAATGTTCTTGGTCTGACCCCTCTGTAAGACTGAGTGTGCTGCTTGGGGACATGTGGGCCTTAGTTGAATGAAATTCTAGGCACTCTTCATGTAGTGTATGAGGGGTGAGGGTCATCTTTGGGGTTGGTAGGAAAAAGGAGGTGAAATGCAAACAGCTTCTGGGATAGAATAGGGACTCAAGAAGTGTTGGCTGTTATTGTCATTCTTTTCCTTTAAATTTACACAAGGATTACTGCATGACATTCTTCCGTAGTCAGACCCCCATTGTGTTTTTCTAGGAGATTCTTCCCCAATAAATGTGAATAAATCACATCACATTTGGAGAGAATTCTTTTCATGGTCTTTCATATGCCACCCAGATTCAACACATTAATTTAATGATAATGATGCTAAATTTGAGTCCGTGTTTGCTCTGAACTCTTATGCAGATAGTGGCTTGTGATATGTGAAGAACCATTATACCATATCAAGTTTCATTTTAAAGTCAATAAATACACCTTTTAAAAATGAAAGCAAAGTACTTTGCTATCTTGAGGACATAAATCATGTATTTTTATTACCTCCCAGGACCACCAGAAGATGAGCTCTAATATTTCTAAGGTGACAAGCAATTTATATGAATAAATCACAATTTGAGCTCCATTATGCTCTGGTTGATATATAAGCAATAAGGTTCACAGATGTTTATTTAACAATATTTAATACTAATATAAAAACCTAAGCTTTTCTAGGACTAATTTCCAGTTCTACAGGAAATACCAAGCAGTGTTAAGCACCCATGAGAGAGGCTGTATGAGGCTACACATTCCCACTGCAAAGGAAGCTTGCATCTGTCTGTGCAGGGGCCTTGGGTCACTGGAGACTGATGTGTGAAAATGCTGGAATTTGATTTAAAAGAGCAAGAGTGCAGTGATGCATGGGCCCACGTTGTTACTTTAACTGAGCTATGGGCTGGAATAGATGTTGTGAAGGACACTGCGCACCGACAGAGGAGTGTGGAAGTCTGCTTGTTCCGTAGCTATCACTGCACCTTGGGGCACAGCCAGCACCACCACAGCTCTACTGTGTCGCTGAGCATCAAAACTTGCCACAGCAGAAGTCACACCATCTTTGGAGATAGACTGCCTGGATCCAAATCCAAGTTTGTGCTGCATGGTTTTGTGGCTTGGACAAGTAGTCTAAGAGCCCCTGAGGCTCAGTTCATTCATTGAAACATGGAGACACTTGTCTTCTATGGTGGGCAAGGAGAGCAAGCTGAATGATGACGTGTCCTCTGTAGAGCCCCTAGCAGAGTGTCTGATACCCCAAAATGACAGACACTTTGAATGTCAGATACCACGGATGGTCTCTTGTCATGTTCTACATGCTAAGTAAGCATGTAGTCTCTTACTCACCTTAGTAACACTCTGTAGCTGAAGATGTGCCTTGAGGTTCATCTCTCCTTCCCGTGGATGTGCAGCTAACTGTGGATCTTTCTGGAACTTTTTTTTGGCTGATTCAGATGTTCAGCTTGAGTCTGGGTTCTGCCTCAGGCGCAGCCCCTTCTTGTGTTTGCCTTGTGTGAATACCACATGGGGAGAGGCAGTGCCTCTCCCACCTGGGCAGAAGTCAGGGGCAGCTCAGGTCTGGTGTTAAAATTCCTGTGGCTTTGAAGCACTCTAACTCTGTCTCTGAGCATTGGTTCATTCTTTCTGCAGGGAGTGATTGATGCTTTTTGTTTTCTTCTGCTTTTATAATTATTCATTACCTTTCAGAGTCTCTTTATCTCTGTGAACATGAAGCAGAATTCATCTTAGCTCATTTCAAAAATCAGTGTTTTGCTCCGCTGGAGATTGTTTTCTTAGGACATCCCCACTCTCAGAAGATGCTAATTCTGTTTTGATTCTCTTTGTAAATCAGATTCCTTTTTGAAGCACTCTTGAATTCCGTTGAAACTATCTGCTGGGTTGTCTTCTGAGATGAAGAAATGATCTTTATTTTAGTGAATTTGTTGCTCTCCCATCCCCTTTCCTATAATGGACTGATTGAAGTTGCAATTTCTTCCATCCTTTTGCCTCTTGAGACCCAGCTGAATTATTTACCCAGTCCTTACCCACCATTTATACTGGGTGCTTGCTTTTTGTATTGCTTTCATGATGAAGAATAAGCAACAAAGATAAGATTATGATGGTTTAATTTTTGGGTGCATTTTTCAACTTTTTAGCTATATTTTAATTCTGCCACAACTACAAATGGTGTGGACTGAAAGCAAAATGAACTCTAAGACACATCATGGATCAGCAAGGATGTATGGCCATGGGGTCCAGGTTGGTTTGCACAGAGCAAAAATTGGAATAAGTCTAGGTGAGTGGTTTTCCCTGGGGATTCTAGTCATCCCATTGTCTGTTTTTGAAAATGCTACAATTTAAGTCCTAGAATGCTGTACCACAAGGGTAGCTTGTTTGATTTGAATCAGTCAGTAACTCTCCAAATTCAGGTGAGCCAGAGGCCTCTTGTTTATTGCACAGTGGCCAGAGAGAAATGGGCAGGAGGCGCCTCAGGAGGAGTTGACAAGGGTCCACCACTGGGACACATTGACCCACCACAGCCAGCAGCCTACTCTCCAGCTGTAGCCTAGGGATGAAGATTGAATTGCCTTCAAGGCGAGTCCTGACCAGTTTCTTAAAGCATGGCTGGGCCCTTTGGCAGAGCGAGGGGGCATCACCATCCCTGTGCTTCTGGGAGAGCAGGACCAGGGTGAGCTGGCCTTGGGTGCGCCTGCTCCCATCTACTGTCCTCACCACAGTGGGAGTGATATTTGGAACACAGACGTTGGATTGTGTCACTGGCCTGATGGAAATCCAAGCATCTCCATACAGCCCACAGGGCTTGGCAGGGTGTGTCCTGAGTGTGTCTTTCAAGTTGCATCTCAAATCATTAAAACTCCTTTCTGTAACTGTCTTCCTGAACATTCTTCTCTGTTTGCACTATTATTTCTCCTTTCTCTGCTTCACTTGTATTTCGGATCTTAGGTAAAGCATCATTTCCATAGCAAATCCTTTCCTGACCCTCTGGAAGGTCCCTTTGTTGAAAGGTCTCATATCCTTGATTGAAACTCTTGTAAGTTTCTTTCAATGTTTGGCTAGCACATGCGAGCCAAGATGGCATTTTGTTTATCACTTTACTTCATGCCTTGGTAGCGGCTTAAGTAGTATTCTTTGAGAGGCAAGATGAAGTAATTCTCCTCCTTCCTAAATCTATAGAGAAAATCTAATCTCCAAAGTTTCCCTCTGGATACCCACCTTGATTCTGAACTTGTGAATTCCTGCTCGCTTTTTAAGATCACTCTTCATAATCTTTTTTCTTTGAGTTACCTTTTATAGTTACTTTTGTAGTAGTCAGAGGAGGCTGAATGTCTTAGTTCAACGAGAATTTATCTCTAGGTAATATAACAGGTTGAGCATGCTTGTCCGGTGGCCTGTTTTTCAGCTAGGCCAGCAGGAAGGAGTATGTGACTCTGCACTTCCTTGAGGTAGAAGGCAGAAATAGAAAAATGCAGTAAGCCAGATGCTGGCTCTGACTCTTCTACCTAGTAGTGCTAAGTCTCCACTCAGATTACACGCTAAGTAATATGGTCAGCCTATATGAGAAAAGGGTAGAGGGTTCATTTGTGCTGGGTGAAAATGGGTCATATTTTCTGGCCATCACTAATCCAGGACAGACGATTCCAAGACCTGGCGCCTCTTGCTGGACCCAACCTGTCACTTCCAGTGATTTGTTCTTCTACCCTCCTGTACAGTCAAACCAAAAACCTTACTCTTAATGTCAAGCACATCACACTGTGATTCACCTCTTCATTTCTTAGCTCATGTTTTTTCAGTGCCAGCACTGCAGTAATTGCTTGCTTCCCTCAGGATTCTGGCTGCAGTTTGGATCCCCTGGAAGCGACTCTGGAAAGGAGACCAGCACACAAGAAATTGTTGACTAGCTGATTCTGTAACCAGTTTCTGATGTTTTGTCTTTATTCAGGGTTACAAGACTTTTGTGAACTGTAGGTGTCTTTTTAAGATCTCAATTACAGAACAGTAAATTTTATTTATGTCCTGACATGTCTTTAACACTGAGATCAGAGTGCTCTTATATCAGTGCGTTTTATCAGGAAATAAATTGCCCTATTTTTGTTTTACAAATAAATACATAAAGGCTGGCCAAATAGCTCAGTGGATTAAAGCATCTACAAGCAGGCTCAGGGCATGTGGGTTCAATCCCTGGGCCTGCTGTGTCGGCCTCACCCCCAAGATGTGCTGAAACAGATAATGAGACAGGGCATGGGGGTGCATGCCTAAAATCCCAGGTTTTGGGAGACTGTAAACAGTTGGATCACTATGAGTCTGATCTAATTGTGAGACCCTGAATACCCTATAGACTTTCCCCTAAAATACAGAAAAAAAGAAAAGAGTTTTTCAGTGACTCAATAGAGTAATTTTTATCCATGGTTTCTGTTAATTAAGAATATTAGTGCATTAGTGACTGTCTTCATTGAAATATAGTACTTGACCACCATTTTTAGTGTGTATTCATGAAGTAGATTGTAATGAATGAGATACTGGTCTATGCATTCAAGTCTAAAGCAAGGTTATCTGAATGGGGTGATTTTGTGTCAAATGTTTAACATCTCTGGACATTGATTTTCTAGAATTTACAAGAGCTTTTGGTTTCTTAATGGATTTGCATGTGGATCAAGTTGGCTGATGCTCTCAAAGATCCAGAGCATCAGATTCAGAATAGACCTTAGAATAAGCTGAACAAACTGGACTCAGAAAGGTTAATGCAACTTACTGGCTATTAAATGGCAGAAGCACAAATAGAGCTCACCTTTTCTGTCTGGGAATCCCATGCTATAATCTATCTCTATATCCATCACTGATAAACAATTTGAATAAAATGAAAATAAATCTTTTTTCCAAAACAAAGTTCCAGAAAAAGATCCAAGTGTCTATTAAAAGTTGTAAGTTCTATTAATTCTTGTCATGAGCTTTTATGAAAGATGATACCCCAGCCCCTGTGTCACAGAGAATAGTAGTTTTTGTAGAATTAGCCCATTGTTCTATCACATGGGATAGATCCCCAGGCCAAAGGATGAAAGGTACTGACTTACATCAGAACACAGCTGCCATCTCTGTTCACAGTACAACACAGGAAAAACCTGGCGGCAGCATCGTTTTGTAACAGGTGGATGAAAACATGTCTTAGTTCGACACATGAGCAGAGAAGGGCTAGATTCCCTTGATCTTTCTGAGAGAAGATTTCCAGGTTTTGTAGATGCCCAATAAATATTAATTGGTATTAACTCAGTGGACATAGAACTGCATGATTTTGAAAACTTAAATGCAGTAAAACTCCTTGGTGAGAAATTAATAATTGATTTTGCCTTCATACTCCTGGAGTCCTTAACTGTTACGTCTCACACACTTTTTCCTGGAAATGCTTTCGGCTCTGGATAGGCTCTAATGGACCACTTAATTTGTGCATAGGTTTTGGTTTTTAATGTGTCTTGTTTTATTGTTGGCCCTCAGTGAACATTCATCTTCTGTAATTTCATTGAAAGATAATTACACTCTGGTTCAATTACTTCACTAGACTGATATTGGTTTTCTTTTTCTTTCAGATATTGATGAATGCGCAGCTAAGATGCATTATTGCCATGCTAACACCGTGTGTGTCAACCTGCCAGGGTCATATCGCTGTGACTGTGTCCCGGGATACATTCGTGTGGATGACTTCTCTTGTACGGGTGAGAGACAAGAAGCAATACTTTTCTGACTCCTTCCTTCTCTGTGCTGTATCTCTGTTACATTTACCACCTAGTGTACAAAGACACTTTCACTTAATTCTTTTTCATAATTTCACCCTCACATTTTGAAGAAGAGCTAATGATGCAAGACATTTTCATCTGCATAATTGATTTCTCCTCCCCCTGTTTCTGCCCATGTGTGTGTGTGTGTGTGTGTGTGTGTGTGTGTGTGTGTGTGAGTGCATGCACACATGTATACATGCATGGATGTGTCACTTGCAACTGAGGACCCAGTTGCCTATGGTAACACTGACAGACTTAGAGATATCAGTTCTGAAAATAGAACATATAAAGCTGTTTTTCATTCCATTATGATTAAGTATTTTTCTGTGTAAAAATGTGTACCCTGAGAAAGATAAACAGCTACATGCATTGAAGTAGGTAGCAAGAGTGCCTGTCAGTCAGAGATTGGGTATATGGGAGCCATCCAAGATTACGTTGCTGAATACTTTCTTAATGTCACTTTCCCAGTTCTTCTCCCTCTGTCACTGTGCTTAGCACTCACCCGGTGCTCTAAGGCCACAATCACGGGCTCTCTGGGCACGTGCTTTGTAGTCACAGTGTGTTTATGATCATGTGCTTATAGGGATGAACCTTCTATTGGTTAAGGGAGGGAGTAGATTCCAGGTCTTTCTTTGCTTAGATCAAATATATTAAAGTGCCCAATTGGCATCCTAGAAGAATATAATTTGGGATTCCTTTGAATCCCATATTTCAATCATGTTGTACCTTTTCCTGACACCTGACACTTTCTCTCTGTCTTAATAGCTTTGCCATATCAGACTACATTCTTTATGTTGTGCCACTTAATGTCTTTTTCTGAATGATCTTTGCAGAAACACAGAAGTTGTAGAAATATCACATGTTTTTGCCATTCACTGTTACCTATTTCCAAGTTGCCATTCTCCAAGAAAGGGGCTGTAGAGCTCTGATGGAACAGTTTCCTGAGTGCTTCCTAAGGCCAATGGTCATTTATCTCTCTTCTCTCTAGTATTAAGATTCTCAGGAGAACATGAGCCAGATTTCATGAACACAGCATGCCAAGATCTGAGTATTTTAAGGGCTCAAATTTCTTTTGGACCAGTAAATAAGCATGATGTAAAAAGCTGGGTAGTTACAGGCAATTGTCACTCTCTTCTGACTAGTAGATGAAGCTCATAGCTTATTGTAACCCCAAGAAGAGAGAAAGTTGGTGACAATCACCCCAGAGCAATGGCACCATATCATGCGACTAGCTAAACCAAGATGAAGATGTGTTGAAGTGGCACCAATGTGCCACCCTGCTCTTATGTCCTTGGTGAGGACAGCAGGAAAGGGTTTGTGCTTACTAAATTCCTCTTAAGGACAAGTGCTTCCCCTGGGAGTCTGTGAATTGAACAAGATGGAAAATGTGTTCTCTGAGGAATGGGCTCTAGAGATATTTTATCAAGTGGTATGTGTTGTTTGGAATAAAAGACAAAAACATGGATATCACTGGCAGCCTAGCACCCATTCACTGAAACAGAGCAAATTGCTCTGCAGGAGAAAAAGTCAGCATCACACACATCTTTGTTTTGCTGTGCATGAGTGTGCATTTTCCTGAGGGGAAGGATTAAAGAACACAAAGGTGAGAAAAACAAGGAGTGAAGCCGAGGGCACAGGAGGAGCAGCAAGAGAGCCTAAAGCTGGGTGCTTGGGCAGCCCAGGTGGAAAGGACCAGCAGGAAGCAGAGAGGAGAGGACTTTGTCCAACAAGAGTGCTTAATATGAGGCTTCTCCACTGTTTCGCTGCCCAGCATCCTCGTGAACCTTTTTCCTGAATCTTAGATCTGTAGTAAGTCCTACTTCCTAGTAGTGAAGGGAAAGCACCCCTCCACTGAAGGGAAACACATCAGTGTGTCCAGCTCCAGCAGAGGCTGATGTGTATCTAGATCGGTGCAATCATGAGGGTTCGATACTTAGTACCTCATGCTGGGAGCGCCATGCCAGCCCCAAACCAGGCATGGTGGCACACTTCTGTAATCCCAGTGCTGGGGAGGATGAGACAAGAGGATCACTAGGAGTTCAAGCTGTATGATGATGCCCTGCATCAAATAAAAATAAATAAATAAATGTATAAACAAAACCAAAAGACCTTGTGAAAATTTGCAACTTCTCAGAACTTCATTTATAAAATGTTATCTATATCTGCCATACCTAAAGATTAATGTGAACACTAAGTAGTATTGACATATGTCAAAATATTGAGTATGACAAGTCACCATGGGACATTCCACAGCAGCAAGCAACCTTAAGTAGGAGTGACCTAATGTAACCCTTTCATTTTTGGCTATGGTATTTGTCTATCACTGAACAGCACGAGGGCTCTGATTATAATTACATTGGAGTATGAGGCCACAGATCACTCACTAAGGTGAACATGGACCACCATGAAATTGAAAGCGGAGCCCAGGCACTCCATCAAGCAGGACATGGTCTGGCCAGGAAGTGACCATTTTTCCTCACTGTGCACTGACTAACATGAGTCACTAGTCCCATCCAAGCTCAGAGGAATGAATACAAGCCTTCTTAGCACACGTTCCAGTAGAGAAATTGGAGTTTGATGACAGCTGAACTGTGGACTCACCTTTTTCCATAATAGTCGAACCCACAGTAGGGAAGATTCCAAATAATAGTGATAACGTGTAACAAATTATGTTAAGCAAAGTCCAGTAGGAGAAAGATCCTTGGTTGTAAAGATACAGTTATTATTATTATTATTATTATTATTATTATTATTATTATTATTAGCAAACCAAGGTGAAGGTATTGGGATTTGCTGAAGCATGGTAGCAGGTTGTCATGGGATTAGGTTAGGATTTACAGAAATCCATTAGGAAGGAGCAAAGTTTGGTGGTGCATACCTGTGATCACAGCCCTTGGGAGGCTGACATAGGAAGATCTCAGTGAGCTGGAGGCCAGCCTGGTCTCCCTGATGAGTTCAAGACCAGTCTGTACAGCATGGCTATTTTTATTTTCTTATTAAGGTTTAAAATATATGTAGCCGAGTGTGATGACACACTTCGGACCCTAGCATTCTGGGAAGCCATTCAGGGGAGCACAGGGTCAAGCCCAGCCTGAGCGGCTTAGTGAGATCCTGTTTCAGATTAAAACAAAAAGAAAAGCAAACTAAAATTAGGACTGGCCAAATAGCTTAGCAGATTCAAATGCCTGCTTAAGCAGTTGCAGTGCCTGGGGTTCGATCCCTGAACCTCTGGCATGCCATACTGGCCCTGACCCTGGGATGCACTGAGATGGTGAATGAGACTGGGAGTGGTGGCGTCTGCCTGTAATCCCAGCTCTTGGGAGGCTGAACATAGGCAGATCACTACAAGTCTGATTTACATAGTGAGGCCCTGTAGACCCTGTACTAAATAAAAAAGTAATAAAATAAAAATAAAATATAAACTAAAAGTAAAAGGCCAGGCATGGTGATACAAGCTATAATCCCAGTTCTTGGGAGGCCGAGGCAGGTGGATCTCTGTGAGTTCAAAGCCAGGCTGAGAGACTGCGGAGGAGGACGGGTTGATCCTGTTCGGAGGTGGAAAGACTTGGGGCACTACCTGAACATGTGGAATCCCAATGCTGGGCATCAAGGGCCAAACCCATATCCACTGAATCCTGGGTACCCTGGAAGTTCCCATCCTGTGTGTCCACCACATCCACCATCTGTCAATCCATCCTTTCCTCCTGGCTCCTGCCCCCCTCCCCCAGGAGCTCCCCCAGGAAATCCAGCTTTCCCTTCTTGTGGGCCCTGTAATCCTATGCCCCCACCATAGCCATATCCAGGATACCCACCCACAGGTCCCCATCCTCCTCCATGTCCCCCACCTGCCCCTGGCAGGCCTTTGGGCCCGGGCCTGGTGGTCCCAGGGATGGTGATGGACAAGAAGTTGTGGAAGAAAATGAAGAAGGCTCATAAAAAGGCACACAAACACCACAAGCATGGCAAGCATTCCTCCTCTTCCTCCTCTTCCAGCAGTGACTCTGACTGAATACAGGGCCTGGACCCTCCCTCAAGTCTCACCAGCCTTGCTCTCCCATCAAGCTTCAGCTGCTGCACACTGTACTGGGCAGAATTAACCCTTCCCACCCTCTTCCTGAGCCTTCCCCTGCTCTGCAGCCCTGGCCCCTAGGAACATGGAAAGTGGATTCCATGCGCTAGCAAAGGCCATTCCTTGGCTGCTTGATAGATCCATAGCTGAAGAGTAGCAGGGAGTGGTATTTGAAGATGGTGAGATCTCTGAGCTGAATCCTGAAGACAAGATTGTAAAATGGGATCTTTATGTATTTCTTGTACAATACTTGTAATTGGGATGTTTGGGGGAAATTTCATTACAATGGAAAAACCTGTCTCTTTTTTGCAATGGCACACTGAGGTGATTTACTAGTATATATATTTCCTAGAGACTCACAGCTACCCTCCTGCCTCAGCCTCCTGAGTGCTTGGAATTGTGCTATCATGTCTGGCTCTTTGCAGGTCTTTCT